>JAAIIK010019169.1:3928-16634 GCA_014706435.1 Silurus glanis | reverse complement strand
GTGTGTGTGTGTGTGTGTGTGTGTGTGTGTGTGTGTGTGTGTGTGTATAATATTGAATATATGGAAATGGAGACAGAAATATAGAAAACTTTTGCCGACTTTCCACCACTGCAGATCTATAGACTGCTCAGAATAAACGTTTTCCGTGGGAGACACATGTACGATGCCATCGCAGCGGAGAGAGAGAGAGAGAGAGAGAGAGAGAGAGAGAGAGAGAGAGAGAGAGCAAATTCACAGCTCGTTTGCTCTTTGTGGG
Organism: Silurus glanis; assembly: GCA_014706435.1. NCBI lineage: Eukaryota > Metazoa > Chordata > Actinopteri > Siluriformes > Siluridae > Silurus > Silurus glanis. Next base: position 16,378 of record JAAIIK010019169.1, on the reverse strand, counting down.
AAGATAAACTGCCACGGTCACTGATAATAGCGCGAACTTTGTAAAAGCGTTCAGAATGTTTCAAGCTGATGATGAAGCAGAGAATGATGTAGACGAGGACGAGGTCATATTTACGGAATTGCACGAAGTTTTACGTGATGACAGCGAAAGGTATGTTCTCCCTCCACATCACCGGTGTGCAGCCCACACCCTTAACCTTATATACACTAACGATAGTTACATTCCTGACGGCGAAGGCAGATTGAAAAGCAGTGTACAGAAGTGCGACTGGAAAGTGTTCAGCCTTGTGGTCAAAAGTTAGTCGATCATCTTATTGTTCTCTAAGAAGTTATTAAACATTTTAAATGTTTAAGACGTGTCTTTTGCCCTAATATAACTTATTTCTTAATGGCAATTATCTATATTACACCTGTTACACCTGTAAGGCGTGAAAGAGATACAAGTAACGCAAAAGTAACGCAAAAGTAATATAACGCATTACTTTCCATAAAAAGTAACTAAGTAACGTAATTAGTTACTTTTTTGGGGAGAAACTCAATATTGTAATGCATTACTTTTAAAAGTAACGTTGCCCAACACTGCTTTTCACACACCTTTATTTATTATTTTCCCACTTAGTTAACATTCCTCTTTAGTTCCTAAACTATTTATAACATGCTCAATTAAAATAAAAGAATAAAAAACAAATACACAGCTGTACGGACACTTTAATAAATATTTAAATGGATAAATAGGTAAAAGGAGAAAGTAAAATTAATGAATAAATACTGGTGTGTGCGTAAAAAAGTAAAAAATAAATAAAAAATTACACAAAATTAAAACCTGCTTATGCACAGATTAAAAACACACACTTGGATTAAATGAGGACACACACATTAAAACATTACACATTCAAAGCAGTTGATGATCCTGGTCCAGTGTGAACACGACATCATTCAGTGCCCAGGGTGTTAGGCGGCAGTGAATGAGGCGGAAGCCGAATCACAGCAAACGGCACTTTTAATGAAGAAAACACAGTGGTAGAACCACACACAAAGTCCAACATAGACACGCGCAGTGAAAGGGTTAATCCGGTGGTGCGCTACGGGAGCGAGGCCCACATAAGTCCCAAACTGACGAGAGGCAGTCCGTAAATATAATCCAAACAAGGGTGCGCGAGCGGGGAAGCGCAGCGCCGGGCAGATGCGGGAAAAACGCAGCTCAAGCAGCGGGTGTGTAGACAACCGAGCGGGGTAATCCGAGATGCGCTTCGGAGAGGAAGCGCAGCCGTGAGGGAGGAGTGAGGAGCCCGTGAGGAGAAGGTACGTAGCGGGATACGCACACACGAACACACATACCACCATAAACCTACAATAACGGACAGTGAGTGTCGGTGAGCGAGCGGTTTATATAGGTGCTGGGAGTGAGTGAATAACAAGCTCCAGGTGTGCCTGATTGACGCTGAGAGCTTGGGAGCACGCGAAGGCAATGACAGCCACTGAAAGGGGGCATGGAAGGTGGATTCCTGACACAGGGACAAGTCAAGTCAAGTCAAGTCAAGTTTATTTCTAGAGCGCTTTTCACAACAGACATTGTCTCAAAGCAGTAATCAACAGTCAAGGTGAATGGTGTGCATTTATCCCTGATGAGCAGCCGTGGCGACTGTGGCAAGGAAAAACTCCCTTAGATGTTATGAGGAAGAAACCTTGAGAGGAACCAGACTCAAAAGGGGAACCCATCCTCATTTGGGTGACATCAAGAGTTTGATCATAAATCTTTCAACAATACAGAACACTGGAGAGTGAGAACTAACATGAGTACTGGAGTATAAGATTATAAGTAATGTTCTTTCTACAGTCTTTGGTATAAAAGTAGGAGCTACTGAGCTCAACATTTGTGATCATCACAGATCCAGCATCAGCTTCTCCATGCCAGAGCCTTTAAACACTCCAGGAGGTCCAATGTCAAAACTCCACACATGTAGCGGGATCCAATTGCCACTGGTACGTCTCTAGATGGTTCGAGATGTTTGCGAGTTCGGCATCTACTTCTTCAAAGGTCCATAATCTTCATGAGGTGGGACGTGACTGGAGCTGGCCAAACCTCAGGAAGCCTCGGGATGGGGAGAGAAAGAGAAGCAGTGGAGAGGAATTAGCGTAGCTGCTGTTCATGATATTAACAGCACAAGTTGATAATGTGCATGTGATCAGATGTTCTGGAGCACAAGGTTATGATGTGATGTGTGTTATGTGTAGAACTCGCTAAAAAGATATGTTTTTAATCTGCACTTAAACTGGGAGAGTGTGTCTGAACCCCGAACACTGTCAGGAAGACTATTCCAGAGTTTAGGAGCTAAATGTGAAAATGATCTACCGCCTTTAGTGGACTTTGCTATTCTAGGAACTACTAGAAGCCCAGAGTTTTGAGATCTCAGGGAGCGTGGCGGATTGTAGTGTGTTAGAAGACTGGAGAGATACATGGAGATAAACCATTTAGTGTTTTGTAGGTATGTAGCAGTAGTTTGAAGTCTATTCGAAACTTAACAGGAAGCCAGTGTAGGGACGAGAAGATTGGGGTTATATGGTGATATTTTCTTGATCTTGTAAGAACTCTTGCTGCTGCATTCTGGACAAAATGTAGCTTGTTTATTAATGATGCAGGACATCCACCTAGTAATGCATTACAGTAGTCTATTCTGGAGGTCATGAACTCATGGACGAGCTTCTCTGCATCAGATATAGATAAAAGCATCCAGATTGTGTGTAGTGTAAAACAGATGAACTCCAGCCTGAGCCTGGCAGATATTAAAGCTTTAACCATCACCTCAGGATCTACTGTACCTTCACCTCAGAGTTTCCTTTTCCTGGTCAACCAGATTACCAGCTTTAATTCTCCTGTTGGGACGTTTATAAAGCAGATACGTTTTCTGTCTGTACTCATGTATTTGGGCCCAAAGATAAAAAATTCTTCGTTAAAGTTTCTGCCCAGGTCTCTGCCCCGTCCCTGAACACCCTGAACAGTCGTCTCAGCCTGCAGCAGTGTAGAAACAGGTGGTCTACTGACTCGTCTGTGTTACAGAAGGGACATTTCCTCCCTATGGTGGACAGTCAACAATCCTCCATTGGAGATCCGCAGTTCATTTCTCTATCGGAGGTTTGTACAGGGATCTCCAGCAGCCTTTGGGAGACGAGTCTGGCCAAAACACTTCTGACCACTTCGATTCTTTACAGTCTTTGAGCGTGCTGTAGTGTTACACCTTTATGCAGCTGATATACAGTGCTTTCTTCAAGGTGTTCTCAAAGTCCTCCAGTTGAGGGGTCCTGAAGGTCAGAAGAGAGCCTTCCTCTGGCTCCGCCTCCACCGCAACTGAAACCTGCATCTGAGGAAAGTAGCTGTGGTTTCCTGCGTCTTGTTCATCTTCTCCATGATCCTTAAAGCTCCGTTTGAAGGCGGAGGGTAGTGCTGAGAGGATGCTCTCTATCGTGAGCGTCATAAACCTTTTGGACTTGATGCCTGTCAAACTGCACATTTCTTCTGGGCTTCTCCAGCTGGCCGCATTCCTCAGGTCTTCGTGCATCCCACTTTTGCCATGATGATTTGTACGCTCCTGTGTTCCAGTATCTGTGCTCGGATTAGTGGATTGTTAAAAAGAGGTGTATTTCCTCTCCAGTGTCCAGAATTTAAAAAGTCCCTCTGGACTTTAAAAACTTGTGTCCAGGCTGTTAGAACAGATCTGTAGAAAGGAGAAAACTCCCTTGAATCCGTGTTGCACAGTCTGGTTAAAAACAGATCCATGTGGTATTTAAAAATGTTCGCTTTTCGCAGCAGGGTACGAGCCGTGTCTGCCCAGCATGGTGTTGAGTACAGGAGTCTTTGTGCAGCTTGAAGTCTAAAAGTCCTGATTCTATTTCTGATGTCCATCAGACCCTGACCCCCCTCCAGGACAGGAAGGTAGAGTGCAGTATCTTGTATCCAGTGCCGTCTGGCCCAGAAAATGTCAGTAAGCTTCTTCTGTAACACCTGCACAATGCTGCTGGAGGATCCAGAACGCTCATCTTGTGCCACAGTGCTGAAGCTCCAGGTTGTTTGCGACCAATACTCGACCCCTGTATGAAAGCTGAGGTAGCACCCAGGACCATCGAGACAACCAGTCACACATTTTCTCCACTATGCCCTCCCAGTTTTTCTGCATGTATTCTTCTTTCCCTAGATGTACACCTAGAATCTTCAGACATTCCCTTCCCTTCGCTCTTTTCCCAATTCACCTTTGCTGATGAGACTTTTTCATAGTTGAATAAAATATCTGTTAAAACTGATACGTCACTGTCACCTCTTATAATTACAGTAACATCATCAGCATAGGCAGAGAAAGTGATTTGTCTGTTTTCGAAACCTTCAACACAAAGTCCTTGTAATTTCTTTTTTAGCTGGTGAAGTAGCAGCTCTATTACCAATGAGTACAACTGACCTGATACTGGGTAGCTTAGCCCACCCCCACCTTTAGCAATGCAGCAGCTCCCGTATATAAAAGTTTTACCCATGAAATAAAATTCTCACCTAAACCAAAAGCTTTAAGGGTTTTAAATAAATATTTATGATCAACTCTATCAAAGGCTTTATCCTGGTCAGTAGAGAACAGTCCCACATCTGTATTACTGCAGCTGGCTGATGTAATTATGTCACGTACGAGGAAGAGGTGGTCCATCATTGTTCTGTTTGGTACACAGTATGTTTGGTAGTCATTAAGAATGTGATCTAAAACCAGTTTTAGTCTGTTTGAAAGACACTTTGCAAGAATCTTATAGTCAGTGCACAGCAGTGATACTGGTCTCCAGTTCTTCAGAAGCTCGAGATTTTATGTAATGAGGATTAAACGGCTCTTCTGCAGCTGATCAGCAGCTCGTTCTTTGTGTGATTCGTCCTGTGATCTAGAAGCAAGTCATCTTTTAATAAAAACCAAAAATGTTTATAAAATTCAGAAGGAAGTCTATTCCCAAAGACCGTCCAGTGGAGAGCTGATTCGCCTCCTTTGTAGATCTTTCAGTAGCTCCTTCATGCAGCTTAAATCGCATTTACCGGCATTGTACAGATCCGTATGAAAGTCTTTTGCAATATTCCTCATTTTTTGGGGGTCAGATGTTGAGGTCCCATCTGGCAGTTTCAGATGCAGCATGATTTTCCTTTCTCCTTCTTTGTGCTCCAAGTAGAAGAAGAAGGTGCTCAGGTCCATTTCTCTTAGTGAGGAGAAGCGAGCCCTGATTAAAGCTCCTTTTGCTTGTTCATGGAACAGTGATTCCAGAGCTTTTCTCTTTCCTCTCTCAGCTCTCCCACTTTTCCAGAGTCTTTGTTGATCAGTTCATCCTCAGTTTTGGTGATTTCCTTCTCGAGGGCTTTGATGGTTGATTTGGTGAGGCTGTTTGAGAATGCAGTTTAGTTCTGACAGAACATTCAAATTTGTGCTTTTCCTACTTCCCACCATTGAACAATGTCATCATACTCCTCCTATTGCTATAACAATATTGCTGAGTGAGATAGCAGAAGAAGGATAAGGTTCCTCTCCATTCCTGTCCGGTGTGTGATCTAAAGTACAGTTCCAGTCGCCCCCAAGCACCATGCACACGTCAGTAAAATTCTCCAGAGCATCTCGCAGTTTTAAAAAGGATCTCACTCTTTCTGCCCCATTGTTTGGTGCATAAACATTAACCAAGAGAAAAGGGGAGCCCATTAATTCCACTTTAATGGCTAAAATACGGCCTTTCTCCATCTCATGTGAAGATATGAGCTTCATACTGAGGCTATTTGAGAAGAAGATAGAGACACCACCACTGAGGTTACATTCATGACTAAAATAATTTTTTCCCTTCAACCGCATTCTCCATTCGACTTCATTCTCCTGACTGCTGTGAGATTCTGCTGTGAGGTTCTGCTGTGAGGTTCTTGTAGAAAAACAATGTTGATGTGTTTATTTAAGATGTGTGTGTAATGCTGCCCTTTTCCTATGATCTCTTCCTCCATTTATGTTTATTGTCCCTATCTTAATGTTGTCCATAAGGAAAGAGAGAAAGGGAAGATGTATAACAGACAGAACAGATATGAGTAGGAAAGGAGTCACCCCGTGTCACCATTTCAGAGAACTTTTTTTTCTGCCGTTTTTCCTCTTCTTAGTTTTGTTACAAATTTTTTTATCTGAACCTTATTCTTTTGCTCAGTTCATCAAAACCTGCTGACTTCTGGATTTTAATTACTGATTTTAGAAATCTATTAACATCTAGAAAAAAGTTCCGAACCTCAACAGTTTTACCAAAAGTTTCATCTAGAAAGTGGTTGATCTCCTTAGCGGTGTATAGCTGCTCATCTCCCTGTATTGAGGTGATATCAGACATTAGACTGTCATCATCACACATCTCATCCGTCCCATCACTTAAATCAGCCAGTTCTCCCCGGGGTAGAGAGGAGTGTGTTACTTCCACACCTTCACTGCTGTCGACCTCAACCTCACACTGAGCATCACCACCATCAGCTCCATGACCCGCAAACACCTCCACATTATCATTCCCACTGTCACAGACTCTAACTACAGTTTTATCACAGTGTGTGTCTGTTTTCTCCTGTATTTGTGTCTGAATGGGTTCAGCACTGGGATTTTCACTGTCACTAGTCTTTTCTGTCATGTTTTTCTCACCGGCTGCTGGAGCCACACTGGGACCAGCTGCTTCATTACCCGTTTCTTTTCCGGTTGTGTTTCCAGTTTCATTTACAGTTTCATTCGCAGTTTCATTAACTTTATGTGGACATGTGTTTTTTTTGTGCCCTAAATCTCCACACTCAAAGCATTTTAAACTGCCGGTACTGGTGTAGATCATGTAGAATTTCCTTTCATGATAGACGCAGAAGGAGATATCGAGCGTTGGGAAATCCAGAAACATGTAAACCTGACGTCTAAGTACATGACATGCTTGAGTGCTTCGTTTTTGCACCTAAGGGGAACCATTTTCATCCCGCTCACAGTTTTCCCAAACCTGTCGAGTTCCTTCTTGATGTTGGAATCGGAAATAATGACTGAGATGCGAGTGGTGAGACGGTAGTGTGAGCTCCATTCACCCACACTCCACTCCCGATCACCTGCTCCACTACACTACACTCCCAATCACCTGCCCCACCAAACTCCACTCCTGATCACCTGCCCCACTACACTCCACTCCCGATCACCTGCCCCACCAAACTCCACTCCCGATCACCTGCCCCACTACACTCCACTCCCGATCACCTGCCCCACCAACAGCCGCTCATTTAGAAAAACCACCACTGCTTTGTTCATTTTCGAAGCCAACACAATTTTATTAAATACTACCTGCTCACCTACTGCCAGAAACACGTCCTCCCACTGTAGCCAAGTGCTTTGATGACCTGACCATCTCCAAGACCATCACCACATGCTCCAACCAGAAGCCGTGGATGAGTGCGTGCGCTGCTAAAAACAAGAGACACTGCCTTCAGAGCAGGGGACAAGACGTCTTAAAGACAGCAAGGGCAAAACTGCCCCATGCCATCAGAGAGGTGAAGCGCGCACATGCCAAGAGAATTCACGGCCACTTCCAGGACAGCAGAGACACCCGGCACATGTGGCAGGGCATCCAGGCGATCACGAACTACAAGACAACTTCACCTACTTGTGACCGTGACGCCTCCCTCCCAGATGCGCTGAACGACTTCTACGCCTGGTTCGAGGTACAGAACATGGTGGCGAGGAAGACCACCCCTCCTCCCAGTGACCAGGTGCTCTGTCTAACCACAGCTGAAGTGAGGAAAACTCTATGCAGAGTTAACCCACGGAAATCTGCTGGACCAGACAACATCTCCCTGAGCAGCAACATTGTTCCTACATGCCTCAAGACAATGACCTTCATTCCCGTGCCGAAGAAGTCTACTGTTTCCTGCCTCGATGACTACACACACACACACACACACACACACACACACACACACACACACACACAACTGTGTGTCTGATCTGTACAACCCGGACTCAACACACAATCGTACTCACTTCACACATCCATGTCTTCAGCACCACTCACATTACATCACTTCATTACCTTAAACTCTTTACATGCCGTTTTTGCACATCTTATTTTGGATTGCTGCTGTTGCTCTTTTGCACAACATTTTGTTTACATTTTTTGTTACTTACAATGCTCACTTTACTCTTTTACACACCGCAGTGTGCAATATACAGCAGGTTTACTGGCGGCGCTATTTTGTGTTTTGTGTATTTGTCTTACACGGTCTTGTGTTGTCTTTGCACTGTTTGCACCAGGTTGCACACATGCACTTTATGTGGCGAGGACATTAATAGTCCTTAACCCTGTGTTTTCTGTTTTCTGTGATTGTTGTTTTCTGTAGTACCAGGGGCACAGAGAATCTGGAACAATCTCTGTGCGTAAGGGTCAAGGCCAGAAAACCATACTGGATGCCGTGATCTTCGGGCCCTTAGACGGCACTGCATCACATACAGGAATGCTACTGTAATGGAAATCACAACATTGGCTTAGGAATACTTCCAGAAAACATTGTTGGTGAACACATCGCTGGCTAAAACTCTATAGGTCAAAAAAGAAGCCGTATCTAAACATGATCCAGAAACTCAGGCGTTTTCTCTGGGCCAAGGCTCATTTAAAATGGACTGTGGCAAAGTGGAAAACTGTTCTGTGGTCAGACGAATCAAAATTTGAATTTCTTTTTGAAAAACTGGGACGCCATGTCATCCGGACTAAAGAGGATAAGAACAACCCAAGTTGTTATCAGCGCTCAGTTCAGAAGCCTGCATCTCTGATGGTATGGGGTTGCATGAGCGTGTGTGGCATGGGCAGCTTACACATCTGGAAAGGCATCATCAATGCTGAAAGGTATATCCAAGTTCTAGAACAACATATGCTCCCATCCAGACGTCGTCTCTTTCTGAGAAGACCTTGCATTTTCCAACATGACAATGCCAGACCACATACTGCGTCAATTACAACATCATGGCTGTGTAGAAGAAGGATCCGGGTACTGAAATGTCCAGCCTGCAGTCCAGATCTTTTACCCATAGAAAACATTTGGCGCATCATAAAGAGGAAGATGCGACAAAGAAGACCTGAGACTGTTGAGCAACTAGAAGCCTGTATTAAACAAGAATGAGACAACATTCCTATTCCTAAACTTGAGCAACTTGTCTCCTCAGTCCCCAGACGTTTGCAGACTGTTATAAAAAGAAGAGGGGACGCCACACAGTGGAAAACATTTGTATATTTAGGGCTGTCAATTGATCTTTATTTTAATTTCTTTATTTATCTATCTTTATTTCATCGTGATTAATCGCAACTTTATCGCTCATTTGTATCTGTACTAAATGTACATTAAATTAATGCTTTTAAAGTTTTTAATAGTATAATCAACATGCGCATGGACAAATATGATGCTTTATGCAAATGTATGTTTACTATTAGTGAAACCAAACTCAACATAGAGACAAAATATACTTGTAAAAGATTTTAAGTAATTTTGGTGGTTAGTTTTTCGTTATATCCGAGTAATCCATGTCATTCTTAGTGCCGAATCAAACATGCGGATCACGAATCAGAATTTCATAGCGGATCGGTCGAGGCCCGGGTTACCAACAACCACCACAGGTATCATTAACAACAGGGTACCGGTGGAAATTGGGCTACTGTTGGCTGAAGGAGGAGAAGGAGAGGAGGAAGATGTCTACAGAGACAGCAGGGAAAGGAGAAGTGGAGGAGAGTGGAGGTTCGGGTTGGTCCTTTAAATGTTGGTACTATGACTGGTAAAGGGAGAGAGGGAGCTGATATGATGGAGAGGAGAAAGGTAGATATGTTGTGTGTTCAGGAGACCAAGTGGAAAGCGAGTAAGAGCAGGAACATTGGAGGTGTTTAAACTGTTCTATCATGGTGTGGATGGAAAGAGAAATGGTGTAGGGGGGATTCTGAAGGAAGAGTACAGTAAGAGTGTAGTGGAGGTGAAGAGAGATGACTATTTTATTTCCAGTGACCACTGTTCCTGCCCCTCTCCCCTCCGTGGATCTTCCCTCTTCATCCTGGTCTGCCTCTGGATAGTGTTCTCTTCGATTGGAGGCGACTCTGTGCAGCTTGGGACGGTTTCTCATCAACGCCTTGGGTGGTTCCATGAAATACCGGAGTAAGAACGGGAGTTTTGAGGATGGACTTGGACTGTAGTTAATATCAACAGTCTCCTACACTGACTCAGGACTACAGTTTGCTTCTGATCTCCATCACTGCACCCTGCAACATCATTTATCTGTAATAAATGAACATTCGGTGCAACCCAGATGAGGATGGGTTCACTCTTGAGTCTGGTTCCTCTCAAGGTTTCTTCCTTATGCCATCTCAGGGAGTTTTCCTTCACCACAGTCTCCACCGGCTTGTTCATCAGGGACAAACTTACACTTATAAAGAACATCTTCATTTTTATCACCACATTATCTGTGTAAAGCTGCTCTGAGACAATGTTCATTATTAAAAGCGCAATACAAATAAACATGAATTCATTTGAATTGAGTTATGTCTCAACTTTTTATATATTTGCACATTTCTTTTCTTTGCTGCTGTAACACAGAAAATTTCCCAATGTGGGATGAATAAAGGTATATCTTATCTTGTCTTATCTTATCTTATGTTACAGACCCCTTAGGTGCTTGTTCAGTCCCTCATCATCTCAAGACTGGATACTTTAAGTCATTCATATCAGGTCCACCTCTGAAAGACATTTCACCACTGTAACTGATCCAGCCTTGACATAAAGTTTTTGAAGTATGAGGGCAAGAACAAGACCAGGATGTAAACAATGTAAACAGTGACAAACTTTCCTAAAGAAAGGAACACAGAGAATGAATAGGTAAACCCATTTGGCATGACACAATACTCAAACTAACCAGAGGTGGTGCAAAAAACATCTTTTGATGCTCAGAATATTGTACAAAGTGTGAAGGTCCGGTTTTGTGAAAATCCGAGCTGATTAAAATAGTCAGTGGAGGCAAAAACACTGTACCATTGAAAAGCTTGTACAATTTTCTTAATAACTTCAAGCTTGGACATGGAGAGTGGGCAGACATGGTTGCGTTGATGATAAATTATTAACTATGTAGTAATTATTTGGAACTGTCCTGGCTTTGGTCTTGTTGAATAATTCCTTGAATTTTAGGAATTCATGTGAGATGTATAGTATTTGTGAGGTTATGGAGGGGCATCCATGGAGATCTAAGGAAAACAGGTAGAATCTAGAGCAAAGCCCTGTAGATGCTCGGAAAAACTGTGTCTACCAAATGTTAGAAACGTAAATGTAAAAATTTAATTTACATCAGCAGATTTAGTTTTATAACAGCAGAAAAGATTTAAAAATGTAAGAAAAATATGTAAGAAATACTTATTTTAGGAAACTGTTTTAAATAAAGTCCAGATGTGTGCAGTTGTTTGTGCAATAAATGCAATGAGTCTCATGAAGTACATGTTTAGCAAAATTATGTTTAATGATAAAATTAAACAATAAACTAAATTAAACAGAAACTATTAAATTAAACTTTTTATACCAAACAATTATTCTGAGCACCATTAGTAGCTTATATATCTGCAAGCTAACCATTTTTTATTGGCATATAGCCAATTAGTCTCTTAATTATTATGTTATTAGATTGCTATAAGAGGAACTAAAAGCCTGCATAACAGTGAACATTTGCTCTGGCTGATATAGTGCTTTTGCTCATTTTGTCAGAAAGAGGTCTGCTCAAAGAACATACAGACCATGCAGATTTATTTGCTGATGAGAATGATGACTGGTTGTAAGGAGAACACCCTCACTGTCATTATCAAGGATTATGAGATGATATTGTGTTAACACCATTTTTAATTTGCTGCCAGGTCTCTTTTTTCCTTGAACCTGAAATGCCACTGTGTACAAATTAATTGTGCTTTGGTCAAAAAGTGACAAAAACTTGTGATGTCTGGATGCTTTTAATAGTGCAGGTGTAAAAGTATTTAGAGAACAGTTTAATGATGGTTGATCCACCACATGAACTTTTACCCTCAGTCTACACTATAGTAACTTTCCGAGCGACGGTTCGTACCATGAATTTGTTCATTAGTTGTTACTGTGTTTGTTATTGACTACGCATATCTCCTAATGATGTAAGAGCTAAAAATACTATCAAATAAACAATAAAATATACTAAAACAAATAATTGAAATACTGTATACAATAGTTTGTATTAAGTAATAAAAAAATTAATTGGCCCGAGTCCAGTGCACATCATGGAGACTCGTTACGGTCGGCGACTAGCTCGCGGCGGCTCTCCTCCATTTTGAATATTTTTTGACTCCGATCAAATTTCACTTTAAGGACAGGTTTGTTCAAATTTGTACAGTGAATGTTTGTACAGTGGGGAGCATCTGTGTGTAT
>JAAIIK010019165.1:0-10456 GCA_014706435.1 Silurus glanis | reverse complement strand
CTAGGTACACCATCTACCACTTCATCTAATTCACTCCAGAATCTTTCCTTCTCCTCCATCTCACAGCCGACTTGTGGAGCATAGGCACTGATGACATTTATCATCATCCCTTCAACTTCCAACTTCACGTTCATCACCCTATCAGAAACTCTCTTCACCTCCACTACACTCTTACTGTACTCTTCCTTCAGAATCACCCCTACACCATTTCTCTTTCCATCCACACCATGATAGAACAGTTTGAACCCACCTCCAATGTTCCTGGCCTTACTCCCTTTCCACTTGGTCTCCTGAACACACAACATATCTACCTTTCTCCTCTCCATCATATCAGCTATCTCTCTCCCTTTACCCGTCATAGTACCAACATTTAAAGTACCAACCCGAACCTCCACTCTCCTACACTGCTCCTTTTCCTGCCGTCTCTGTAGACGTCTTCCTCCTCTCCTTCTCCTCCTTCGGCCAACAGTAGCCCAATTTCCACCGGTACCCTGTCGGCTAACGATACCTGTGGCGGTCGTTGTTAACCCGGGCCTCGACCGATCCGGTATGAAATTCTCATTTGTGATCCGCATATTTGATTTGGCACGTTTTACGCTGGATGCCCTTCCTAACGCAACCCTCCCCATTTACCCGGGCTTGGGACCGGCACTAAGAGTGCACTGGCTTGTGCCTCCCTAATGGCTGGGTTAGCTTAAAAATATGAGTAATTGTGAAAATATAAATCATATGTTTATGTAAATCCTTTAAAAAGTGCCATAAGTGAATCAAAAACCAAAAAAAAATGACCATGCAAATCATGTTTTGACAAAAAGGTGACATTTTTATCAAAAATGTAATAGTTAAAATGAAAATATAAATTTTCATATTCATCAACATCATTTAAAGGAAAACAGTAAAAAAGTGCAAAATGTAAGTGAAAAACTTACATGAACGACCATGGTTTGAGCAAAAAAAACTTTTTTTTTTAAATAAAAAAATATTAAATTAATTGCTAAAATATTAATAAATGTATATTAATATTAATAAATAATATTAAAAAATGTTCATCAGAATTATTCCATGAAAAACTGTTAAAAAATGCAAAAATTCAATAAAAAACGTGAAATGACAAAATCACAAAGTTATTGTGAAAATATGAACATTCATATTCACTTCATAATTTCACAAATAAATCGTTAAAAGTGTAATGTGAATGAAAAAGATTTCATGATATACCATGTTTTGACATAAATATGACTTTTCTCATATAAATATGAAATTAATTGGTAAAATACTAATTTTCATATTGAAAGGAATAACAATGAAAAACCATTAAAAAGTGCAAAAAGTCAACACAAAACGTGATGTCAATCAATAGTTTGAAAAAAGATTTGACTTTTATAAAATATTTATTGTTTTTATTAAAATATTAAATTTCATATTCAGAAACATAATTTTATTTTTTTTAAACTCAGTTTACCTTCATCATAAAAATGAGATATTGTAAACTATATATTATATGTTCATGGAAAACCTTTGAAAAAGTACCATAAGTGAATGCAACACAATAAAATGACTATACAAAAAGTTTTTACAAAAATATTACTCTTTTATTAAAAATGTGAGGTATAGTGAAAATATACATTTTCTTATTCATAAGCATCATTTAATGAAAAATCGTTTAAAAAGTGCAATATGTAAGCAAAAAACTTACATTAAGCACCATGGGCTGAGAAAAAGATAACTTTTTTTAATAAAAATATGAAATTAATTGGTAAAATTTACATTTTCCTATTCACCCAAATAATTTCATGAAAAACTAAGTGCACAAATTCAATGAAAAATGTCAAAATCTGACTTTAAAATATTATATATCATATTCATAACCATAATTTAGTTTAAAAAAATTAACATTAAAATGTTATTGTGAAAATATGAATTTTTATATTCATAAGCATCATTTAACTAAAAACCATTAAAAGACCAAAAATTCACTGCAAAACGTGATAAACAATGGAATGAAAAAAATAATTTTTTTATACAAAATTTATTGTTTTTATTAAAATTTCACATTTCATGTTCATACTAATAACTTCATAAAAAATATGATTTATTGTACAAATATGAATTTAAGTACATTAGCATAATTTCATTAAAACTATTTAAAAAGTGCAATAAGTGCACAAAAAGGTGACATGAAAAAATATGTTTAGACAGAAATATGATGTTTTTCATAAAAATAGTTATTGTAAAAATATGAATTCATATTCATGAGCACAATTAAATGAAAATACGTTACAAAGTGCAATCCGTGAACGAAAAACATTTACACGACAAACCATGGCTTGACAAAAATATGACTTTTTACATAACGAAATGATAGTCATTAAAAAAATATGAATTTTCATATTCAGAAGCATATGTTAACGGAAAACCTTTAAATAATTGCCATTAAGAAGCAAAAAACAAAAAAATGACCATACAAATCATATTTTGACAAAAATGTCATTCATTATAAATTTTATAGTTATTCTGAAAATATGAATTTTCATATTTATAAGCATCATTGAATGAAAAACCGCTAAAAAGTGCAAAATGCAAGCAAAAAACTTACATTAAAAACCATGGTCTGAGAAAAATATAACTTAAAAAAAAAAAAATAATAAATAAATAAATATATATATATATATGAAATGAATTGGGAAATTATAAATTCTCATACTCATCAGAATTATTTCATGAAATACTATTAAAAAAAGCACGAAAATCACGTTTTTACAAGTTAACGTTAAAATATAAATGGTCATATTTCTTTTCATGAAATACCATGTTTTGACATAAATATGACTTTTCTCATATAAATATGAAATTAATTGGTAAAATATTAATTTTCATATTGAAAGGAATAATATGAAAAACTTTATAAAAAAGTGCAAAAATTCAAAGAAAAACGTGCTATGACAAATCAAGTTTTTACAAGTTTTTGTGAAATTATGACTTTTCATATTCATAAGCGTCATCTAATTAAAAACCAGTGCAAATATTAATTGCAAAAAGGTTTAGGACAAACAATGGTTTGAATCAAATCTGACTTTCTTTTATAAAAAATGTATTGGTTTTTTTTTTTTATTTTACATTTCATATTCATATCCAAAATTTCATTTTAAAAAAGTAAAATTTTCATGAAAATGTTTGAGAAAATATGAATTTTTATATTCATTAGCATAATTTCATTAAAAACCATTAAACGTGTAATACGTAAAAGAAAAACTTTCACATGACAAACCATTTTTTGAAAAGTTTTTGACGTTTTACATGTTTTTTACAAACATGCAATTAATTAGTAAAATATAAATTTTCATATACAGAAGCATATTTTCATGGAATCCATGTTTGGCAAAAATATGACTATTTTCATATGAATATGACAAATTGGTAAAATATGAATTTTTATATACAAAGGAATAATTTAATGAAAAACTGTTAAATAATTGAAATAATTGAATAAAATAACGCAATATGACAAATCAAGTTTGAAAAATTTATTGTGAAAAATATGACTTAATTAGAATCATTTAACTAAAAACCATTAAAAGTGAAAAAATTCAACACAAAATGTGATATGACAAACAATGGTTTGAAAATAATGACTTTTTATATAAGATGTAATGTTTTTATTAAAATATATAATTTCCTATTCATAATCATAATTTCATTAAAGAAAAAACGTTAACCTTTACCATAAAAATGAGTAATTGTGAAAATAAAAAACATATGATATTGGAAAACCTTTAAAAAAAAAGTGCCATAAGTGAATGAAAAACAAAAAAGTGACAATGCACTTCATGTTTTGACAAAAATATGACTTTTTCATAAAAAAAAATATGATAGTTATTGTGAAAATATAAATTTCCATAATTATAAGCATCATTTAATAGAAAATATAGTGCAATATGTAACCGAAAAACTCACATGATAAAAAGTTAATAAATAACGTGATTATGACAAATCAAGTTTTTACAAGTTATTGTGAAAAATTTTACTTTTCATATTCATAAGCATCATCAACTAAAAACGTTAAAAGTGCAAAATTTCAACGCAAAACGTGATGACAATGGTTTGAAAAACTTATTTTTTTTAACAATTTTTTTTAAATATTACATTTCATATTCATAATCATAATTTCATTAAAAAAATACGCTAACCTTTATCATAAAAAATTTGTTGTGAAAATATGAATTTTCAGATTTATAAGCATAATTTAATGTCAAAAATGTTAAAAATTGCAAGACGTAAACAAAAAATGTTACATGACAAACGGTGGTTTGAAAACAATGTCTTTTTTTTTTATAAGAATATGATTATTGGGAAAATATGAATTTTCACATTCATAAGCAAGTTTTCATAAAAAACGTTAAGATCTGCGATATGTAAACGGAAAAGGTGTCATGACAAATTATGGTTGGACATAAATATGCCTTTTTTTATAATAAAAATAATAATAAATCATTAGCATTTTAAGAATCAACGTATTAAATTGATATTACATAAAATAAAAAAATAAACCTAACATGTTTTGACAAAAATAAGACAATTTTTCATAAAAAGATAACCATTATTTTTAAAACATGAATTTTGATATTTAGAAGGATAATTTAATTGAAAATCATTAAATATTGCAAAAAGTGAACAATAAACTGATGAAAAATTATTTTTGGACATATTATTTTTCATACATAAAACTGAGTTTGACAGTTATTGATTTAGCATATTTATAAACATAGTTTTTTAAATATTATTATTTTTTATATAAAACAAACGCTAAAAATTGCAATAACAGCAACAAAGCCTTCTACGTGCTGTCAAGAATGATCTCCTTAAGTGCTGAAAATGCGATTCCGCAAGTCTCAGGCTTCTAGGACGAAGAGAAAGCGGTTTTTCGAACCAAGCGTTTTTGCAAAAACAGCATGCACTTGCCCATGATAATGTTACATTTATATGATGAGATGTGATATAACAAAACTTTATCTGACCAAAATATGATTTTTTATATAAATATTAAAACGTTATTTCAAAAATATTAATTTTAATATTCAAAATCAGAATTTTATTAAAACTGTTGAAAACTGCAAAAAGTGAATGAAAATGGGTTAGAAAGTCATAATTCATCAAAAACTAAACACCACCACATATTTGGCAAAGCCTTCTACGTGCTATCATAAATAAGTTTCTTGAAAATGGCTTAGATAGCCAAAATCGAAATCAACAGCACATATTTGGCAACTATTTGGCATATTTGTGCTGAAAATGGGATTCCGCAAGTCTCAGGCTTCTAGGACGAAGAGAAAGCGGTTTTTCGAACCAAGCGCAATTTGCTCAAACAGCATGCATTTGCCCATGATAATTTTACATATTTATAATGAGATATGATATAACAAAACATTTTATGACCAAAATATGATATTTTTCACATAAATATTAGTTATTTCAAAAATATGAATTTTCATATTCATAATCATAATTTCATAAAAACTGTTGAAAACTGCAAAAAATGAATGAAAATGGGTTAGAAATTTATAATTCATCAAAAACTAAACAATAGCACATATTTGGCAAGGCCTTCTACGTGATGTCAAGAATGAGTTTCTTAGCCTGTAAAAATGATATACATAATTAATTTACAAAATAATTTACACGAGATATGATGTTACACAGTAAATTTGCCAGAGTAAAATTTACTCAAATTGAAGAAAGTTTTACTCTATTCCATATAACATTTGGTCACTCTCTAAAAAATAGTAAAAGTTACTCTTTTGATTTTTCGAAAGTCAATTATGCTCAATGTAGTGTTAATATTTTACTCTTTCAAGTGATATTTGACATTTAGTGTTTTTTCAAATTAACTCTTGTACTATTTTACACAGTTCTGAGCTACTTGAAATTGACTCTGCTACTTTTTAACTCTATTCAGAGGTACTTTGACTTTACTCTGCAACAATTTCCTTCGCCTCCAGAGTTGTTTATCATCAATTCTAAGTGACATATAAAAGAACTTACTCGATTCAAAGTTATTCTTCTGAATTACACCATTTATGTTTACCCATTAAAAGGACCTAAAATGAAAAACTTGCTTTTCAGTCTTAAAAGAAAAATGAACAAACTATATACTCATGTCTCACAAATGTTATTTTTCAAGCTTATTTTGAAAAAATAAAAATAATAAAAACATAATGATTCTGATATGACAAACTGGACGAATAACTATATGGTACAATAAACAAATCAGAATCACAACCATAAGACATCAAAATGTCAAACAGTTTGTGGTGCAAAATATCCTTAACATCCAAAACACAAGGTGCTTCTACGGTATGTGCAACTTTGTAAGCATGAATATGTTCAGCTAAACAAACAGTTTTCAGTGCAGTTGTTATTAAAAGGACATGTTCATCTTTGACAACAATATTCTGGATTACATGAAATACAGGCATGACATTTTGAACCTGAACACAAACTGCTAACCCTGACCGATATATATTTCCACAGTACACAGACCCATTTCACATTTAGGACCTTAGTCCACATGGGCACAATAAGCTTCTCAGCCATCTCAGTGCCAACTTCCATTTTATTCAAGGGGACTATTTCCCAGGACCTAATTTCATGTCATTTGAGTCAAATGTTTGCCAAATGTAAGCCATTTGGCACTGGTGTTTCTTTGCTAATGTTTTGTTATGTTTTAAAAGCTTTTCACCTGCTTTTTAAAAACGTTATGCTTTGCTTCGTGACGCATGCACCAACAATGTAGCAGTGGTCCAATTTTCCGCAAACAACTAGGGTAATGCACCATAAAATGATGCTTTGGCAACAATTTCTTATATTGAACAAATATAAACCTCTTAGGCTTCGTGGTTGCGTGAGCGCAACAAATAGCCCATTGTTTTCAGGTGTTAATGTTTAGCAATAGATTAAATAAATAGGGAGAAGAGTAACCATGACTAACTATACATCATACTAAAGGTCTAAGCCTCAAGCAGCGATTTCAGATCACTGTTTTTCAATGGAAAACGTATAACGAATGTATTTTGCTGAATTTGTGTAAGCAGTACACAACAACAACATGCATAAAAAAACCGCACTACTTACATTATTATTGTAATAACGAGTCACAAACACATCCACTGCTGCTAATCCCGGTTTATTAGGAAAGATAAGGGTCCACTGAACAACATGCCGTAAAGCATTTCTGCTCCAAACAAACAATAGTGTTGTAATTTAGATGTTTATTATTTTGTTTACGTCACAGAACTTCGGCTGGTGTTTGTGTGTATATGTTTCCGAATAACTTTCACATAAAAAAACGACATCTTTGTGGTAAAAAACAAATAAGGCTGGTAGAATATAGTGTTAAAAAATGGTTGAGACCACAAAAAAATTATAATAATAAAATAAAAAGTAAAAGAGGCGGACTCTTTGGTTGAGTCTCTACTCTCTCTGCAGGTGTCATGTTTTTTTTATGCGCCGCCTTTCATTTCAAACCTTTTCTTTCCAGCCAGTAGCATTATGGAAACAAAATGACTGATGGACAATGTAGCCAATAAGTGCAGGATTTTAACGATATATGGAAGGATTTTATTCTCCACGTGTGAGTCTTAGTTTTATTACTCTTTATAAACTCTTACTGGCCGAAGCAGCGCGTGTTGTGACAAACCAGGAAGTGATGCAGCTCTCAGGTCAACACAAACAGCTGTTTATAGCTCGTGCTAACTGGACTTTGTTTACAAAAAAACCCAAAGAAAATAAGGAAAAAAATGGACAATCAAAAAAGTTGTTTTATCGGAGATTTGCAAAAAAAGTAGCGATGTGGAAAATATTTTTGGGGGGCGGAGTAACAACAGAGACATGGAGATCTACATCTGTAAGTTACAATATAGCCCCCTTTATAGTTTTATACGATTTTATTGTTTTTATTGCCTGTTTGTTTTTATAGGAGAAATGCTTGAAAAGTAAAAAGTGTGTGTGTGTGTGTGTGTGTGTGTGTGTGTGTGTGTGTGTGTGTGTATTTATGTTACTTTTGGGTACATTCACCAGAAAACACCGGTGAAATGAGGACCACCTTGACAATTGAGGACATTTTGTATGTTCTCATTTGTTTGACTATACTGTAGCATTCAGCATGCTCTAGAATGGTATCCAGGCTTAAAATCTCACATGTCCCCAAAATTCACTTTTACATGATTTGTGTATTGAAAGTGTGTGAAATATGACTTTCAAAAGCACGTATTTCTTCCAAAAAGCGGAGAGAGAGAGATGTTTAAATCTTTCAAAGTGAGAGTAATTATATTTATGTACCTATGATTTTATTGAATAAGTTCCAGAAAGATGTGTGAAAACATGCAAACTCGCCTACTTTTTGTGGAGGTTTTATTCGTTTAAATGAGTTGTTTTTTTTAGTTTGTATTTTGGGGAATCCTGTAATATTATCGGTTCTGTAGCACGTCTGAGCAGCAGCACCGCCCCTCCCCCACCGCCTGCACAGCACTTACAGGTGAAGATGAAGTTATGAGAGGAGAACATGGGATGGGAATGGGTTCTGCTTACAATGAGAACATACACTATTTAGATGAGTAGTAATAATAATAATAATAATAATAATATTTTAATATTACTACTACTATTATTACATTTATTTTATTTAGTTAATTTTCAATAAAATATGTTTAAAAGTATCAGAATTCAAGCTGACATTTACTTTTTGTTTAAAGATTTCTTCTTCTTCTTCTTCTTCTTCTCCTTTGGGCTTCTCCCATTAGGGGTCTCCACAGCAGATCATCCGTCTCCATACCCCCCCTGTCCTCTACATCTGCCTCTTTCACACCAACTACCTGTATGTCTTTCCTCACCACATCCATAAACCTCCTCCTTGGTCTTCCTCTTTTCCTCCTTCCTGGTGGCTCCATCCTCAGCATTCTTCTACTGATATACCCCATGTCCCTCCTCTGCACATGTCCAAACCATCTCAATCTCACCTTGTCTCCAAAACGTCCTACATGCGCTGTCCCTCTAATAAACTCATTTCTAATCCTGTCTATCGTCGTTACTCCCAATGAACATCTCAACATCTTCAGCTCTGCTACCTCCAGCTCCACCTCCTGTCTTTTACTCAATGCCACTGTCTCTAAACCATACAACAATCTCAGGTCTCACCACAGTCCTATAAACTTTCCCTTTCACTCTCACAGATACTCTTCTATCACAAATCACTCCTGCTATCACACTTCTCCACCCACTCCACCCTGCCTGCACTCCTTTCTTCACTTCTCTAACACACTCTCCATTACTTTGCACTGTTGACCCCAGGTACCTGAACTCCTCCACCTTCTCCACCTCTTCTCCCTGCAACCGCACCACTCCACTGCCCTCCCTCTCATTCACACACATGTACTCTGTCTTACTCCTACTGACTTTCATTCCCCTTCTCTCCAGCGTGTACCTCCACCTCTCCAGGCTCTTCTCAACCTGCTCACTACTCTCACAACAAATCACAATATCTTCCACAAACATCATAGTCCACGGAGACTCCTGTCTGACCTCGTCCTTCAACCTGTCCATCACCACTGCAAACAGAAAAGGGCTCAGAGCCGATCCTTGATGCAGTCCAAACTCCACCTTGAACCAGTCTGTCGTTCCTACTGTCACACTGTCCTCATACATGTCCTGCACCACCTTCACATACTTCTCTGACACACCAGACTTCCTCATACAATACCAGAACTCCTCTCTCCACCCTGTCGTGCATTTTGTCTAAATCTTCTGACCTTCTCTATACTTCTCCATCAACATTCTCAAAGCAAATAATGTGTCTGTGGTGCTCTTCCTCAGCAGGAAACCATACTGCTGCTCACAGATGGTCACCTCTTCTCTCAGCCTGGCTTCCACTACTCTTTCCCATAACTTCCCCTGTAGTTACTGCAGGTCTGCACATCTCCCTTATTCTTAACGATCAGTACCAGCAAACACCTTCTCCATTCCTCAGGCATCCTCTCACCTTCAAAAATTCTGTTAAACAATCTGGTTAAAAACTCCACTGCATCTCTCCTAAACATCTCCATGCTTCTACTGGTATGACGTCGGGTCCTACCGACTTTCCACTCTTCATCCTCTTAATCGCTGCTCTCACTTCCTCCTTCCTAACCCTATCCACTTCCTGCTTCACATCTCCACACCACCCAACCTTTTCTCTCTCTCATTTTCCTCGTTCATCAATCTTCATCAAATCTACCACCATGCCTTTTCCTTGGCTTTCGCCACATTCCTCTTCACCTGCTGCTGCATCTCCTTGTTCTCCTGCCTACTTTTCTCATCACTCTGTCGATCCCAATTCTGTTTCTCCAACCTTTCTTCTTCTGCTCTCTTGCCATAGACTGTTATATTTCTGGTATATTTTATTGTAATTAGTTTTAGGTTATTAAAA
>JAAIIK010019164.1:57481-70869 GCA_014706435.1 Silurus glanis | reverse complement strand
TACACACCACAAACCCCTTTACTCCTCACACACACACACACACACACCACAAACCCTACACCCCTCACACACACCATGAACAGTGTAATTAAATTTGTTGTTTCTACTGTATGTTTATTTTATTTTTGTGGGATATTCTATAGTTTTTATAGTCAGTCACCTCCTATCAATCAGTTCACACAAATTAAACAAATATAAATGTTCCTTTCAAGTTTAAAACTATAAACTAGCAATCTCCAATTATAATTTCTGCTAAATAAAATGAGCATAAATGATAAGTGTACACACACTGAAAGGACACCGTTGTCTACTTTTATAGCCCTTTATTATTAGTGACCTTTCCCCCAGTTCTCACACACACGCGCGCACGCGCACACACGGTGATCGTGTTGTAATGGTCGTTTTCTTTATTAATAGTTGATTCGGGGGAGTTTTCTGTTTAAATCTCGCGAGATGTTGATCATGTAAACGGCTGCATTATTGCATCAATGTGTACCGGAACAGTTAAAGCCCCTGGAGGAAAAAACTGACCAATCAGAGGCGAGGAGCAGGACACAGAGCGAGTATAAATAAAGCAGAGACGTACGCGAGCAGGACACGGCGTTTAGCGCGAGACTGAGTCTGTGTGGTCTTATTCGTATAGCAAAATGGAGACGAAGCTATTGGAGTTCATGTGCATTTTTGTGCTCCTGTATTCCGGTTCTGGTTCTCCTACAGGAAAAGAGAAGCGCGTGCAATATGCCGCTTGGGATGACGTCAACGTGCTCGCTCACGGCCTGCTGCAGCTCGGACAGAGTCTGAAAGAGCACGTGGACAAAACGAAGGGACAGATGAGAGACATCTCTATTAAACTCCGAGTGTTTAACGGCAGCGTGAGCGAGCTCGCGGCACTGACGCGGCGTCTGCACGAGGAGGGCGAGGCTCTGAAGACTCGAGCGCAGAGTCTAGAAGAACACGAGAACCAGATCCTCAACATGTCCTCCGACCTGCAGGAGAAAACCGGAGAGCTGCTGAGGGACAGGCAGATCGCACACGACAGAATCAGTAACCTGGAGAAGAAAGTAGACAACATGGTGCAGAAAGAGAGGCACGCGCTCAATCATAGTGAGGCACGCGCCATTCAGGTAAGCTTATCTCTAGACAGTAAACACACCTACAGCAATAATTAGTCAGAATTACCTTTCAACCTTACATGCACCACAAGTGTGTGTGTGTGTGTGTGTGTGTGTGTGTGTGTGTGTGTGTGTGTGTGTGTGCGCGCGCGCGCAGTATTTTGGCAGAAGCGTGTTGTACGTGCAGGAACATTTTTTTTCCCTCCTTCTGTCCTGATCATTCTGTAGAACACCGATCAGGGTTTCAGCTCTGAACCGCAATGTTCCGCAAATGTTAATGTTCACAATGATTTAAGTAACATAATTCCCGATGTCCGATTATGTCCTAACCCGCACGAAAATCTAATTTTATTTCACATTTGTACAGAGTACGAAATGTAGTGAAATGCATTTTTTTTTTTTTTTTTTTTTTTTTTTTTTTTTTTTTTTTTTTTTTTAGGTTGTCCATCATGTAAATAAAAATAAATATAAAATATAAAGTTTAAGAAGTATAATATAACTTGGTATAGCAAATGCAACACACTCACCAAGTGTCCATCACTCAGCTGTTATTTATTCTGAGGTGCATTTAAAATTTCACCTTCCACATGCTTTTTCTATTGTATAATTTGAAGTTGCTGCTGGAGGCACAGAATCAGCGAATTGATGAACTTGTGGAAAGAATTAAACAGCAGCAGGAGAAACTGGACAAACAGAACATTCGTATTCGAGCTCTACAGAATCAAGTGAGTTACTACTGTAATAGTTTTAAAAATTAGTGCACTCGTTACACTGAAAGCACAATCCTGTTTAAGTGTTAATTATTTGATGTGGTTTACAGATGCAAATGAGTAAAGAGAGACTGACCCCGAGCACTGTTCGGACTGAACAACAGGACACACCACCTCATCATGGTGAGCTTTACACCACTCATTGTGTACAGATGTGTATTACATTATTAGTTGTTCATTAGAGTTATACAGCGTTTCAACACACTGTTTTAGTAAGACCTACCCTATCTGCTGAACAGGGTGGGGGTGCCAATAATTTGTGCAGGACAATAATCTGTAAAAGAACACAAAGTAAAAGGCCTGATAAACATGAACATTGATTTAAGTGTTTATGTAAATGGGTTATAATCAGCTGTAAAGTTTCCAAATAGGTGAAAGTTGAAGCATGTTGAGCTGATCTACAGAGACACTGAGGGTTAGATCAGATTTCTGTCTGGGATCCAGATGGAACACAAATATTTTTGGCTCCTGCACTTTGTACAGACTTTCTGCTGTTTGAGAAGATTTTATTCCGTCACAAAGAAAAATGCAGTCACTACCACGAGCAGTGTGACCTATCACCTAGATCTGAAACACACACACACACACACACACACACACACACACACACACATTCAGTCTCTTCTTTGTAATACAGCTGAATTCTGTTATGCAAATGTGACTGAAATGAAGTGTGAAAATGGAATTGTTTAATTATCCATCACAATATATTTTCAGTTCACTAAAAGATGAGTCGGGCATTTATTGGTGGTGGTTAATGGTTTTGGTGGTCTGTTATTGGAGGTGTTTAGTATCCTGTTTATTCCACTTTGTCTCCTAGAAGCTCTCAAATGTCGGCACTCGCTGTTCACTCACTGTGACGTCACATGCACACTCTGTGCACGTGAAGGACGTGTGTGTGTGTGTGGTGTGTAATGAACAGCAGATGAGGGAAGTCTGCTTGGGAACTAGGGGAAAGGTCATGTTTACGCGCCCAGTGCTTCCAAAAGGGAATCTTCAAATTGCTGCAAATGAACAATGGTGCACAAGTGCACTTTTTTTTATTTTTAATAATTTTTTTTTTTAACATTTATTTCCCCAGTTCAGTTATTCTGAATAAATCAAAAATTTGACTCCTTTACACTGTTTTTAAAATGCAGAGTCTTATTTTACAGGAGCAGTTTCAAACTGTCATGAAGTGTTCCTGCGAGGAGAAACTAGAAGTGGAGTTTACACTCTACAACCTCATGATTCAACACCTCTCCACGTCTACTGTGAAATAACTGCTGGTAAGAATACAAACAAATAAGCAAAATAAATTACCGTATTTTCCGGACTATAAGCCGCTACTTTTTCCCCACGCTTTGAACCCCGCAGCTTAAACAATGAAGCGGCTAATTTATGGATTTTTTTTTTTCTGGGTTTTTCCCGGTTTCACAAGCTTCAAGCCAAAACACTGAGCCCCATAACGTTAGACCAATGAAATTGCCGAACGGGTTCAGGTGAACCAATGAAACTCTTTATCTTATCAAATCAGATGCGCTCCCACTGAATCGGGCCGCACCACATCATAAATATGGATGAGGTTCCTCTGACGTTTGACCTGCCGCTCACTCGGACTGTCAACAGGAAAGGAGAATCATTCGTCATGCTGAAAACAACCGGGCATGAAAACACGCTTCACCTGTGTTCTGAGCTGCACGGCATCGGGAGAAAAGCTTCACTGATGGTGATTTTTAACCGCACGATGATGCCAAAAGATAAACTCCCGACAGAAATTGTTGTGAAAGGAAGGAGGAAGACAGTGAACAATGACTTTCTTGGTAGGCTACTGTTTAGATACAAGTTGTGTAACAGACACTGTCTTTCATTAAAGCCTGGGTAAAGTTCATTCGTTTCAGTGTAGACACCTGCGGCTTATAGACAGGTGCGGCGTCTTTATGTTCAAAATACAAATCTGTCAAATTCAGTGGGTGCGGCTTATATTTGGGTGCGCTTCATAGTCCAGAAACTACGGTAATAAATACATGACTACAAGGGTTTTTTTTTTTTTTTTTTTTTTTTTTTTTTAATATAAAACAAATCTGTGCAAATTCCAAAATGCCTTTTTGTTCCTGTAGGTAAATATAGAGCATACCAAATATTAATAACTTTGTGTGTGTGTGTAGACGGTGGCTGGACCGTTATCCAGAGACGCCATGATGGATCTGTAGATTTTGATAAGCTGTGGAACGAATATCAAAACGGATTCGGAAACCTTGATGGTGAGATTCTGTTCTAAAAACTGTTTTAGCATAGCATTATTGCAGACTTCCTTTTCTTTACCATTAGTCAAGGACTCTCAATATGAAACTGATCAGGACTCAGCTGTTTAAAATAAAATGATTTCTAATATCATGTGCAGGTGAGTTTTGGCTTGGTCTCGAGAAAATGTACCATGTGACAAAAGATGAAGAATTTATTCTGAAGATCCAAATGTCTGACTGGAGAGATGAACATCAAAGCGTGCAGTACCGTTTCCATCTCAATGGGGAAGACATGAATTATTCTCTTCAAATTCTGGAAAGTCCTGATGGGAATCTGGAAAGTTCTTTAAGCACAGAGTCATCCAGTCTTCCCTTTTCGACTCGTGACAGAGACAACGACCTAAAACACGACTTTAACTGCGCAAAACATCTGTCTGGTGAGTACCATCTGTCTGCTGCACTGAAGAAGGAACTGCTTAAGCTCGGGTCTAACTCGTACTCATCTCTTTTCAGGAGGCTGGTGGTTCAGTAACTGTGGCCGCTCGAACCTGAACGGCAGGTATTTCATCACACCTCCCAAACAGAGGCATCAGAGGAAACAGGGAATGTTCTGGAAGACCTGGCATGGTCGATATTACTCTCTGAAGGCCACAGCGATGATGATATCACCTGTTCACTGAACTTTGGTGGTGCTCCAGAATGTGTTGGTGCTCAAAAGATCAGACATGTCTCTATTGGATAAATTTGTAAAGATAAACTGCATTATGAATCTGAGAGAAGCTGCAACCCACAAAGCCAAAAGATCAGATTCCAGTGTTTTGCCGACACCCAGTTCTGCGTGTCAGAACAATTCTGTAGGAATTTTAAAATGCACAAGATCCCAGAAACCTACAGAAAGTTTCAAGTTAATATTCAGAGGCGGCTTAGTGAGATTGTTTACAAAAAAAAGAGCAATGAATTCATGGACCAAACTGCAGATAATCCACTTTAAGCTTATCAAAGGCATTATTTGAACTTGTGTTCCGGAAAAAACTCTAAACTAATTGTAATTTTATAAATATGTAAAATGAGTTGTTCAGAGGAGTGTTCTTCAGCAAGTTAGAACCTGAACACATTCCTGAGGACCGACGTTCAGTCACATTGACTGGTGTTAATATTTTACTGCTGTTTTCACTTTAAACATTGAAGTGTGTATTTGTGCAAGTGTTGTATATTAATTATATATTAATATTATGATTACTTATTTGTCTAACTGTCATTGTAGTTGTGGTTAACATTTGTGTTTCTTTAATTTATGTTTAGTGTTTGGCGTATTTTTTATTTTTTTTACTTGAGAATTTTTGGTTTCAAAAGAACCAAATAAAAATCTTTCTTACTTCCTCTTTAAAATGTATTCCTCCCCATGGGGGCTGTTGGTGGTATGATGTGGGAGTGACTGAGGGTTTGGGTTCTCTGGTTTGGGGGTGGATGTCTGATTGATGAACACATCTGCAGCCAGAATGATGCTTGGTGTACGTGTGCACGTGCACACACTCAAACTTGTTAAATGGAATCAGTTCAAGAGTTTCATCAGTTAATGCAGAAAGGGTCATCAAAGGTGCTCTAACAAGACAAAGTCCACCTGATTTAACCCTCACACTCATTACAGTTCTAGTTTGTCTTGTATTAAAATATAAAAAAATTTATATGGGCCACCAATTTAGTGGTGGGAATCATACAATTATTTCCTTGTTAATTTTATTTGTTTGGCATGTTCCGGGGGTTAAATTTATTTTTATTTTTTTTTTTTGTTTTAAATCTCATGACAAAAGATTCTCATTGTTTTGAGTATTAACCAAAATTAAAAACAGAAAAGCAAAAAGATTGTAGTTCTCTCAGGTGTTACCACTTTCTCATTTTCAAATGTGCAGTGCTCCATTTCAGTCTCGCTGTCCTCTTGTCCTAGATGTTCACATTAGTCATAAGTGTAGATTTTCTTCATTATTCTCCTAAAACCACATGGTTGCTTAGCATGACCAAATCTCAATTGTATGCATATTTGCAGTTTTCATCAATCCAATATCACTTTTTAACTGCTGTATTTAACCAAAATAATTCAAGCTCTCCCTTGAAAAGCAGAGAAGGAATGAAGTACCATCTATAGATGTACCAGTGCCATTTTGATCCCACTTCATGTGGAGTTTGGACATTGGACCTCTTTGAGTGTTTAAAGGCTCTGGCATGGAGAAGCTGGTGTTGGATTTATGATCTCAAATGTTGAGCTATTTTATGAGTTGTTCCGCAGCTCCTGGTTCCACAATCTCAACTGACTATAAGACTGTAGAAAGAACATCACTTACAATCACACACTCCAGTGCTCATGTTAGTTCTTACTCTCCAGTGTTCTGTATTGTTTAAAGACTGTAATCACACTCTTGATGTCACCCAAATGAGGATGGTTCCCCTTTTGAGTCTGGTTCCTCTCAAGGTTTCTTCCTCATAACATCTAAGGGAGTTTTTCCCTCACCATAATCGCCATGGCTGCTCATCAGGGCTTGCACATCATTGTTCACCTTAACTCTTAAATTCTGTAAAGATGCTTTGAGACAATGTCCATTGTGAAAAGCGCAATAGAATAGATTTTACTTCAATATTTTGCTTCACTATTTCTTAAAACTTAAAAAAAAAAAATAATTTATATTAACTTTTTACTTTCACTCATTAAATTTTTACACAAATATCTGTACTTTCTACGTCTTACATTTTTAATTGATTGAAATATCAATACTTTGTCTTCTCACTACACCGTTTCCAGACCATCAACCTGATTCCTGTCAATCTCCCACTGGTGCATCATTTCCTGTTTCTCTCACACCACAGACATAGACTAGTTTATGAAGCTCACAATGAGCAGGCAGAAGGCAACAAGAAGTCTAGGGTTATAAGTGGATGAGACAGAGTGTAAAGTAAAGAAAACAAGCGGTGCACTTTTTGCCATCTTAGTCATCTCTCTTCACAGACACACAAATGACCTGAATCTTAGTGAATATTTGCCTCACAGACATAATAAATATGTATATATAGAAAACTCAAAAAGTCTTCTTTTAAATAAACCAATTCACATCGAATACAAATATTCTCTGATTCTGAAATCCGTATGTAAGTTTGAAGAGGTGCAGTTTCTCCTGTATCACCTCATTAACCATCCGTGTGGAAACATAGCAAAGGTTCTGTTTGGTGTCCTGATAATTTATGTACTGTAATTTAAAACACCATAATTACTTTTAAACGTTTACAAGAATATTTTTTCTTCGTGCTCTATGTTGAGTTTGGTTTCACGAATAATAAATATGCATTTGCATTAAGCATCAATATTTGTCCATGTTGATTAGAGTATAAAAAACATAAAAGTATTAATTTAAGGTACATTTAGAACATCTCGATTAAATATTTGAATTGATTCACAGCCCTGATATTAATATGACATGAGGTTTAGTTACCAGCATGACACTAAAACAGG
Source organism: Silurus glanis (assembly GCA_014706435.1). Lineage (NCBI taxonomy): Eukaryota > Metazoa > Chordata > Actinopteri > Siluriformes > Siluridae > Silurus > Silurus glanis. The sequence continues at coordinate 63,263 of JAAIIK010019164.1, read as the reverse complement.
TAGTAATAATCACTAGTTGATTGAACTGAAATACATGTCAGAGCCCAAACTTCTTTACTTTAACTCGAGTAAAAAAGTGTAGCCAGAACTTCAAGTTTTTTAAACATGAGTATCTGCACTTCTATTTAAGTGAAGGATGTTTGTACTTTTGCCACCTCTGCTGAAAAGGCTACGAAACCAACACTGACTAAAAGTCAACAAAAAATTGTAATCTACATGAAAGAAAAATTTAAAATTTAATATATTTTTGTTCCACGTAAAATAATTGATTTACATGAACACGGTTTTAAATATAAAATAAAGCTTGCTGTGTTTGCTTTTAATGGTGTATACTCATTGAAGCCATGTGTAATTGCACACAAACACACACATAGACACACACACACACTCATCCAATGAAACTCAGAACCGAAGACCTGGAAACCCATCCCTGTTTTTACCCTAACCCTAGATCATATTCATTTTATCACCCTAATAATAGTCAGTAATCAGCACCTTCCATTACACCTGATATTCCTCACATAAGGTTTATTATTTACCAACTGTGTTCCTGTATTTTAGTAATTTACGTTTATTTTTCATGTAAAACAAATAATTTTGTGCAACAAACTGCATTCATTAGTATTATTTTGTAGATTGTATGAGAAAGTTGTTTGATTGTATACAGACTGTTGTTAAAAGAAAAGTGACGATGCTACACAGTGGGAAATGTTGCCCTGTCTCAACTTTTTTAGAAATACTGCAGGCATTAAATTCACAATATCTTCATATTTAAATGGGTATATTTGATATGTTTTCTGTTTTCAGCATCCCAAATTTTTTTAATTCCGGTTGTATTATTAATAATTTATAGAAGAAATACACCACATTTATAATAAGAATTTAATTTGGTAATGTTTGTTGAAAAAAAAATATTTCACAGATAAAATCTATGCTAATTGTGTTAGCTGTAAGCTGTGGTATTACACTCACCGATTTCATAAACCAGACCCCGCGTAATTCTTTGTTTGAAACACCAGACGGTGCTGTTGTATTTCCATAACCGTTAAAATGTTGTTGTAGTGGGTAGGCGGTCAAGAGTCAAGAGAGTCAAGAGTCAAGAGGCTTTTATTGTCATTTCTATAAAATATACACAGTGGTACACAGTACACAGTAAAAACGAGACAAAGTTCCTCCAGAACCCTGGTGCAACACTAAACAACATAGAGATACAACACACAACATAAAGCTGCATCGAGTGCAACCGAGTGCAAACAGTGCAAACGAAAAACAGTACAGACAGACAGTGCAGACAGTACAAACAGACAGATAGGCAATACAAGACAGTGTAGGACAATACACATATCACAAGAGAGCGCCGACCGGTAAACCTACTGTATACTCTGAATATACAGTACTGTGCAAAGAGAACTATAAAGACTATAACTCAGAAACAGCAGCAGTCAAGAGGTGCAAAAAACAGCATGTAAACGGTGTACTATGGTTAAGTATAAATAATAATAAATGGTGGTGGAATGGATTGAGATGAGTAATGAGTGTGTGTTAAGTACATTTTCATTAACACACAGTTGATTTGAATGCGTGTGTGCGTGTGTGCGTGTGTGTGTGTGTGTGTGACGGGGGTGTGGGGTCGTCCACAATGCTGTTGGCTTTGCGGTGCAGCGTGTGGTGTGAATGTCCATAATAGAGGGGAGAGAGACTCCGATAATCTTCTCAGCTGTCCTCACTATCCTCTGTAGGGTCTTGTGATCCGAGACGTTGCAGTTCCCAAACCAGGCAGTGATGCAGCTGCTTAGGATGCTCTCAATGGTCCCACTGTAGAACATGGTCAGGATCGGGGGAGGGAGATGAGATTTCCTCAGTCTTCTCAGGAAGTAGAGATGCTGCTGGGCTTTCTTGGCGATGGAGCTGGTGTTGAGTGACCAGGTGAGGTTATCCGCCAGATGAACACCAAGGAATTTGGTGCTCTTGACGATCTCCACTGAGGATCCATCGATGTTAAGTGGAGAATGGCCGCTCTGTTCTCTCCTAATGTCCACAAACATCTCTTTGGTTTTGTCAACGTACAGAGACAGGTTGTTGGCTCCACACCAAGCTGTTAACTGTTCCACCTCCTATCTGTATGCTGACTCATCATTCTTGCTGATGAAACCCACCACGGTCGTGTCATCGGCGAACTTGACGATGTGGTTCGAGCTGTGCATTGCTACACAGTCGTGAGTCAGCAGAGTGAACAGCAGTGGGCTGAGCACACAGCCCTGAGGGGCCCTATGCTCACTGTGTTTCCGATCCGGACTGACTGAGGTCTCCAGTCAGGAAGTCCAGGATGTGTTCAGGCCCAGTAGGCTCAGCTTATCAATCAGATGCTGAGGGATGACTGTGTTGAATGCTGAGCTGAAGTCTATGAACAACATTTGTATGTACGTGTCCTTGTTGTCCAGGTGGGTGAGGGCCAAATAGAGGGTTGTGGAGATTGCATCATCCGTGGACCGGTTTGGACGATATGCGAACTGCATGGGGTCTAGTGAGGCTAGTAGCTGGGTCTTAATGTGCCTCATGACGGGTCTCTCGAAGCACTTTATCACGTTGGGTGTGAACCCGACGGGATGATAGTCATTGAGGCAGGAGACAGTAGACTTCTTTGGCACAGGGACGATGGTCGTCGTCTTGAGGCACGTAGGAACAACGTTGCTGCTCAGGGAGATGTTGAAGATGTCTGTGAAGACATCCGCCAGCTGTTCTGCACATTTCCTATGCACTCTGCTAGGAATGTTGTATGGTCCAGCAGACTTCCGTGGGTTAACTCTGCATAGAGTTTTCCTCACTTCAGCTGTGGTTAGACAGAGCACCTTGTCACTGGGAGGAGGGGTGGTCTTCCTTGCCTCCACGTTGTTCTGTACCTTAAACCGGGCATAGAAGTCGTTCAGCACATCTGGGAGGGAGGCATCATGATCACAAGCAGGTGATGTTGTCTTGTAGTTCGTGATCGCCTGGATGCCCTGCCACATGTGCCGGGTGACTCCGCTGTCCTGGAAGTGGCCGTGGATTCTCTTGGCTTGTGCGCTCTTTGCCTCTCTGATGGCACGGGACAGTTTGGCACTTGCTGTCTTTAAGGCCGTTTTGTCCCCTCCTCTGAAGGACGTGTCTGTTTTAACAGCATACACACTTTTGCTGTCATCCACGGCTTCTGGTTGGAGCGTGTAGTGATGGTCTTGGAGATGGTCACGTCATCAACGCACTTGCTGATGTAGCTGGTCACTGATGATGTGAACTCCTCCAAGTTAATCGAATCACCGTTGGTTGCAGCTTCCCTAAACATGTCCCAGTTAGTGCACTCAAAACAGTCCTGAAGAGCAGAAGTGGCTCCTGCTGGCCAGGTTTTCACCTGTTTCAGAACCGGTTTAGAGCATCTGACGAGCGGTCTGTATGTTGGAATTAGCATAACAGAGATGTGGTCTGAGTAGCTGAGGTGGGGTCGGGGCTCCGCATGGTATGGTTTGTGTAAACAAGATCCAGTGTGTTCGCTCCTCTTGTTGCAAAGTCCACATGCTGATGGAGTTTAGGGAGCACAGTCCTGAGATTCACATAGTTTAAATTCTGCAGGTCGCTAATAGCACCATAGAGTTTACACAGTGCCTCCTTAGCATTAGCGCTGGGGGGAATGTTCACTCTGACAATGAAAACAGTGGTGAATTCCTGCATCTTACAGTCACGCCCTCCACTAGCGATGAGCAGTAGCGTGAGACAAGCACAGAGTTATTGCACCATTCCATGTTAATATAAACATAATATAAACACACACACCACCACCGCGAGTCACCGCACAGAGCTGCGCTTCTGTCGGCACGAAACACGGTTAGCCCGTCTAGCTGGATGGACACTAATGATGGGCGATACGGTTAGGTTTAACAATTTTATGTTAAATATTTAAATGTTAAATAATTTAATGACACAAACCATTTTCAAACTGCAACACAATCTTTTAATGTTTCATTTAACTGCTTTCACTTTATCAGGTTTTGTGAATGAACAAGAGAATGCGGACATTTTCCCTTGAACCTGTTTCTTTTTTGAGTGATCAGCAGTTTTTCTTTTATAATTGCTCCTAGAAGATCCAGATAACCCAGTGATCACAGGATTTATGAAAGAATGCTGATTTGTCTGTAAAATGATTGGAGGCACAGCAGAAGACTAAACCTATTTTCTATTTTTTCTGTAAAAAACACCATGTAGGATCACATTTTTATTGTAAAAACCAATTCTGTCAGTCCAACATTAGTATTAAAATTATCATTATTTTATTACAGATCCCTAATCAACACATTTTCTTCTTCAATTAGCTTTCAGAATTTTTTTTGTTTGACTGATTGCTGAGTATATGTTGGTGTGTATTTTGTATTAGAATAGAAACAAAATGTTTGAAGAGTTAACAAACTCTTCCAACACACATAGACTTATAACTGTCTATTATTAAATTCTGATAAGATGGAGATTTTGCTCATCGGCCCAAAAACCAGTACACAGAAGCTCCAGCATTTCAACCTGCATTCAGACGGATGTTCTGTAACAACTAGTTCAACAATAAAAGACCTGGGAGTTATTTTAGAGCAAATTGTCTTTTAAAAATCATATCAACCAAGTTACAAAAACAGCCTTCTTTCACCTTAGAAATATTGCTAAGCTAAGAAACATGTTATCTATATCTGATGCAGAGAAGCTCGTCTATGCGTTCATGACCTCCAGACTGGACTATTGTAATGCATTACTAGGTGGATGTCCTGCATCAATAATAAACAAGCTTCAGTTAGTTCAGAATGCAGCAGCCAGAGTTCTCACAAGGTCGAGAAAATATCACCATATAACCCCAATCTTCTCATCCCTACACTGGCAACCTGTTAAGTTTAAAATCACTACAAACTACTGCTTCTTACTTATAAAACACTAAATGGATTATCTCCATGTATCTCTCCAGTCTTCTAACATGCTACAATCCATCATGCTCCTTCAGATCTCAAAACTCTGGACTTCTAGTAGTTCCTAGAATAGCAAAGTCTACTAAAGGTGGTAGAACATTCTCACATTTAGCTCCTAAACTCTGGAACAGTCTTCCTGACAGTGTTCAGGGCTCAGACACACTCTCCCAGTTTAAGTGCGGATTAAAGACGTATCTTTTTAGCGAGTTCTACACATAACACACATCACATAATAACCTTGTGCTGTTAATATCATGAACAGCAGCTACGCTAATTCCTCTTCACTGCTTCTCTTTCTCTCCCCATCCCGAGGCTTCCTGAGGTTGCTTCAGCTCCAGTCACATCCCACCTTATGAAGATTATGGACCTTTAAAGAAGTAGATGCCCACACATATCCCAAGCCATCTAGAGATGTACCAGCGCCATTTGGATCCCACCAATTGTGGGGTTTGGACACTGGACCTCCTGGAGTGTTTAAAGGCTCTGGCATGGAGAAGCTGGTGTTGGATCTGTGATGATATCAGATGTTGAGTTATTTTATGAGATGCTCAGTAGCTCCTAGTTTTATAACCAGAAATGACTTTAAAAGACTGTAGAAAGATCATCACTCATAATCACACACTCCAGTGCTCATGTTAGTTCTCACTCTCCAGTGTTCTGTATTGTTTAAAGACTATAATCACACTCTTTAAATTCTGTAAAGCTGCTTTGAGACAATGTCTGTTGTGAAAAGCGCTATAGAAATAAACTTGACTTGACTTGACACACACACACACACACACACACACACACACACACACACACACACA
>JAAIIK010019164.1:6040-18356 GCA_014706435.1 Silurus glanis | reverse complement strand
TGTGTGTGTGTGTGTGTGTGTGTGTGTGTGTGTGTGTGTGTGTGTGTTTGGGGAAGTGTAGTACTCATAGCTCACTATGTGACAATTTATTCTTAACATCTGTTTTTTCCTTTCCAGAAGATACACTTATTGGCTCCATGTAGCATTTCAAGCCTGTAACTGCTATAGTTTAACAGCAATTCGATTGTTATTTCTATAGTTGAGTTCATCTTTACACTTATATAATTATAAACCACTGTAAATGTGGCCTGTGTATGAACCTTATCCTGATCTGATTAATGTAGCTAAAACATCTGAGTAAATAAACAACATCAACACTTTCGGAACATTTCATTCTTTCTCTCTTGTTTCAGAAATTTTAAGACAAATATTTCACTCCGTGTTTTTGAGATGAACAATATACTGATATGAAATTGATCAGATCTAATAATTATCTTTACCAGTGGACTGGAGTGAAAACAGGTACACAGAAACAAGTGGGTGTGGGTGTGGGTGTGCGGGCGGGCTGGGTACATATGTATATTTGCACGACTCTGTGTGTGACGAAGAAAATCTCCAGAGGCAGATGGAGTTTTAGCTGAACTCCAGGTTTGTGTTCATTCAGTCTGCACTTTTCAGCAGCTTTTCAACAAAGGACAACACAACAACACTAACCCCTAGCCCTAACAACACAACACAGTACAACATAAAAAAAATAGATCAGTAAATCACCCCTAACTGAAATTCTGTTCAGTATTAATCCCAGGGTGAAACTCTTCATGTTACCTGCTGTTTATCTGATGTTTAACTAAACTTCAGTTTTATGTACATGCGTATATACACAATAAAGTGTCCTGTCCATGTTTAAATGTGCCAGGTGTGTGTGTGTGAGACACAACTCACGTCCAACTGACTGTAAAAGGTGTTTATGTGCACCGGATTACCAGAAGCATGTATGTGTTTGCACAGTTTTGCTTCTTTTTCTGCCTCTGTCTCCCTCGTCTTTACTTTCCTCGAATGCAGGTCCTGTTTCCTTTCATTGGGGGATCTGCCACACCCCTAGCGAAAGCGAATGTCACCAAAGAGGTGGGGCTTCGAGGATTAAAGCGCCATTGTGGAAGAATGAAAGGGGGGAGATAGCGAGAGAAGCAGGAACCAGAAATTTTAGCTCTGAAATTAAACTCTCACCCTAACCCTTTGCATGAGTTACCTTCCAGACGTACTCATTTATCCAGCGAGCAAAATGAAGACATTATTAGACTTATTCATGAGTTTCCATCCTTTTTTTTGGAGACTTAATCACTCAAAATTCTGTTCTTCAGCATGACATTGAGGTTACCCGTAACACACCACTTAAACAGCATCCGTATCGTGCTTATTTGGTCAAAAGGGCTGTAATGAGACAGGAAGTTGAGTACCTACTTAAACATGGTTTAGCAAAACCCAATGTAAGCCCTTGAAGTTCTCCATGCTTGTTAGTCCCCAAACCTGATGGAACTTTTAGATTCTGCATGGATAATGTCAGAGCTGCTCGATTTGTTAGTTTGATCTTTTAAAAGGATATTAACAAGTTCCTTTAACTCCTGAAGCATCTGAGATATCAGCGTTTCTGACTCCTGATAACTTTGATGATGATGATGATTTTAATGAGGAAATAAATGAAATAAAGTCGTTCTCTTGAATAGGAGTAAAACTTTGTAATTGATGGTGTTATAATTACACTGCTGTCTACAGGGTTATTTATAAAATAGTTTGGATTTATTTTAATCCTCTAGATTTATTGCCTGATGCTTTCAACTTTATTATTAAAAAAGTTATTACCTATTGATGGTGTGCATGTGAGTGCAGTGCTTTTATTTCCTGTTTATTTTGCTACCTTGCTGTAGTTGACGTGAACATGTTTAACACTGTAACGTGGTGAGGTACTAATACAGTGACTGAGGCAGATTTTAAAAGAGATGAGGTAATGATCTGAAATAACTTCAGACTGTGGAATTATGACTATATTTTTTATTTTTAATCCAAATGTTAATAACAAATCAAGATTGTGTCACCACTATGAGTGGGTTCTATAACATTCTGATTCATTCTACTGAACTGCTGTTTTCCTGATTATCAAAATCAATATTAAAGTCACCAGCAATTAATGCTTTGTTTAAAGAAGGAGCTAAATTTGTGATGAAATCTGCAAATTCTATAAGAAAATCAGAGTCGGGCCCCTGGGGGTCTTTAAATATTAATTAGTGGAATTGACTGACTGGACCTGCTTTTGGACACTAAATATTTTATGCTGGTGTAAAGAACTTCAAATGTTTTACATTTGTGTTTAGTTTTTTGTGTGACGCTTAGATTATTATTATAAATAGCTGTGACTCCGCCTCCTCTGCCATTTAGACGGGGCTGGTGTATGTAACTATACCCAGGAGGACTCGCTTCAAACCTTTGACAGAGTTGACTATAAATATTTATTTGAAACCCTCAAAGCTTTTAGTTTAGTTGAGAATTATATTTCTTGTGTAAAACTTGGTTTGAGGTGACCGCGATGTATCAGCTTTAACAGATGTTTTATTTAGCTATGAGAAAGTGTCAGCAGCAAAAGTAAATTGGGAGAAGAGTGTAGGCTACTTAATTGGTGACTGGCATGGAAAGACTCCTCCGGTACTTGCAGATGGAGTCAAGTGGGGAAGAGGAGTTCCAAAGATTTTAGATGTACATCTATTGACAGAAGACTACATGCAGAAAAACTGGGAGGGCATGGTGGAGAAAATGTGTGACCGGTTATCTCGATGGTCCTGGGTGCTACCTCAGCTTTCATACAGGGGTCGAGTATTGGTCGCAAATTTCAGCACTGTGGCACAAAACAAGTGTTCTGGATCCTCCAGCAGCATTGTTCAGGTGTTACAGAAGAAGTTCAGTGACTTTTTCTGGGCCGGACAGCACTGCATACAAGCTGCTGCACTCAACCTTCCTGTCCAGGAGGGGGTCAGTGTCTGATGGAAATCCGAAACAGGATCAGGACCTTCAGACTTCAAGCTGCACAAAGACTCCTGTATTGAACACCATGCTGAGCAGACACAGCTCGCACCCTGCTGCGAAAAGCGAACATTTATAGACACGACATGGATCTGTTTTTAACCAGACTGTGCAACACAGAATTAAGAGACTTTTCTCCTTTCTACAGATCTGTTCTAACAGCCTGGACACTGGTCCAGAGGGACTTTTTAAATTCAGGACACTGGAGGAAGAATTAACCTCTTTTTAACAATCCACTAACCAAACACAGATACTGGAACACAGGAGCCGGATGCCCAAAAATGCAGATCTGAGGAACGGTGCCAGCTGGAGAAGCCCAGAAGAGATGTGCAGCTTGACCGGCATCATGTCCAAAAGGTTCATGAAGCGCATGATGGAAAGCGCATCTCAGCAAGCCCCTTTGCCATCAGATGGGGCATGAAGAAGCTGAACAAGATGCAGGGAACCACAGCAATTTTCCTCAGATGCTGGAAGTAGAGAAGGAAGGCTCTCTTCTAAGCTTCAGGACCTGCAACTGGAGGACTTTGAGAATACCTTGAAGAAGGCACTGTACATCAGCTGCATAAAGGTGTCACTACAGCACGCTCAAGAACTGCAAAGAATCAAAGTGGTCAGAAGTGTTTGGGCCAGACTCGTCTTCTAAAGGCTGCTGGATATCCCTGTACAATCCTCCGATAGAGAAACGCACTGCGGATCTCCAATGGAGGATTGTTCACTGGGCGGTAGCTACGAACAGACACGTGGCACACATCGACCCCAGTGTAGGGAGGAAATGTACCTTCTGCAACAGTAGACCACCTGTTTCTACACTGCCACAGGCTAAGAGGACTGTTCAGGGTGTTCAGGGACGGGGCAGAGACCTGGGCAGAAATGTTAATGAAGAACTTTTTATCTTTGAGCCCAAATACATGAGTACAGACAGAAAACATCTCTGCTTTATTAACTTCTTAACACAGGGGTGGCCAACCAGTCAGAGACCAAGACCCTAACCCTAACCCTAACCATTTTTTACTGTTACCGCAAAGAGCCACATCATACACATGTGCAAACATGAACATCACCCATCCCTTCCTCTCTCACACACACACACACACACACACACATACACACACACACACCTCTGCTCAGCCAGTCAGAACAGATCGATGCTTTGATTTCACGTGTTTCAGGGTAGAAAACACAGACTCGCAGACGTATGTTGACCCAAACATTGACAGTATCTTAAGCGCAGCCTGTTTGACATTGGGGTATTTTTCCATTGCCACACTTTTCCAGAACTCAATGGTCCCTTCCCTTAAAGCAGGTTTCCGTTGGTCCTCCTCACAAAGATCGATCATCTCCAACTCAGCCGCAGCCTCATCTGTGACTAGCGGGGCTTTCAAACAGTCCATCTCTGTATTAAATGGGTCGACGAGAAACGTAATCTTTGGCCTTTTCAGTTGTAGATCACAGAACTGGGTCACAAAGCTTTCTTGCGGGTTTTCAACCAGTGTTGCATATCTGGCTCTTTGCTTATTCAGGGAGGTGCTGGTGACTTGCCCGCTGGCTTTTAGCAGAGTGGGAAAATGCGTTAAAAATCCCTTTTGAATATGCGCCTTGAACAGCTTCAGTTTGTTGACAAACGCAAACACACTTTGCACCAGGTCAGGCAGCATTTTTAACTTACCCTGCAGGGTCAGGTTCAGTCTGTCCAAGTGACACAGCATGTCGACCAAAAAGGCCAGATCCATAATCCACTTGAGGTCCGAGAGCTCGGTATAGTCCTTGTCCTTCTCTTCCATGAACAGTTTCACGGCATCCAAAAGCTCAAAGAAGCGAGAGAGCACCTGGCCTTTTAACTGCCACCTCACAGTGCAGTGCAGCGGCAGGTCACCTGGAAGCCCTTGGTCCAGCTCAGCGATGAGATTCTTAAATTGCCTGTGGTTAATCGCATGTGTGCAGATGTAGTTGACGATTTCCATCATAGGCTTCATGACGTTGTCTAAATTCAATGATTTAGACACGAGTTGCTCCTTGTGGATGATGTAGTGGAAATTCCAAAACTCTGGAAATGTTTGGTCAGCCCCACAAGCCCATTCACAGATCCGATCATGGCTGGCAGATTTGCTTTTGCATCAATGTTTCTTACACATCTATGCCACGGGTTCTGTCTTTCAATGGCACGATATCAAGGAGTTCTTCTTTGATCACACAATCTTTTGACACAGACCGTGCAAATATTGCCAACTGAGGCTTGTCTTGTATGTCACAACTCTCATCTAATGTGACACTAAAATACTCACATGCTTGAAGGTCAGAGTGTAACTGTGATTCAGTAGCTGTGTTAATGTCCGATATTCTGTGTTCAACAGTGTGGCGGGACAGTTGGACTTCTGATACCATGCGTTTTAGTTTGTCGTTTTCAGGAGACAAGATTTAAACAACGTCACTGATGAATTTTTTAAGATAAGATAAGATAAGATAAGATAAACCTTTATTCGTCCCACAGTGGGGAAATTTCTGTGTTACAGCAGCAAAAATTAAGAAATAAAAATAAATGCAAATATATAAAAAAGAATATACAAAGAAATAAAAGCAAAGAAATAAAAACAAATAATAATAATAATAATAATAATAATAATAATAATAATAATAATAAACAAAGAAATAAAAATGAACTCACATTGTATGGCTTTTTAGCCCGTGCAATGTTCCAAGCCAGTTGATACGATGCAAGCGTTGCGGTCTCTGAGCGCTTCGTAAATTTTTGGAAAAACTGTATCTGCTTTTCTGCCTGACTTTTCAAAGTGACCAACTTGTGCTTGTGAAGTTCAGTTCCTGGTCGATGTTAGCATGGAGTGAGCTGAAGTGGCGCTGAAGATTTAAAGCTTTGAAATGCGCTAATGACACCTGACATATAAGGCAGAATGACTTGCCATAAACTCTCCCACTCTGTTAAAAACGTCCTGTGTTCATCTTCATATTTTCGTTTTGCTGTGCATTTTTTCCTGACATTTTGAGAGCGAACTTGACACAAATTGTTTACTTAAATGATCTTGCCCCTACTGGGAAACTTTGCGGTATTTTCATCTCACGCACATGCGCATTTGACGAAAATACCGCATTGAACTCAAGCGAAGCGAACACGCAGATTAAAAAAACAGTTCGATACGAACGTAAGAGCCGCATGCAGCTCGAGAGCCGTGGGTTGGCCACTCCATGGGCATAAATCTCGGGGGGGACGGAGGGGACATATGCCCCCCCCCATCCGAGGGTTGTTGTCCCCCCAAAAAAAATATTAAAAAAATATCGCACGCTCTATTGTGAAAAATATATGTATGTATATCTAAACAATTGTTTAAGTACAAAAAAAAATGCAAAAAAAAAAAACCCTGCATTTAGAAACAGTTGAGTCCCCCCCCTCCCCTTCCTCACAGTGGTTTGACCCACTGCCTGCTTTCCCAGTTCATCTCACCTACTCTACACACACGAGTCAGGTGTGTGTCTGCGGCTCAATTGATGTTCAACTCCATTAACTAGGGTATTTTATTCACTTTAAATAAAGCGATTTTCTTCAATGTAGTTACTCATTCATAAATTAGTTGCGGCAAAAATGCTGATTAGTGATGTAATTTTCCATGAATCTGCTCTATTAGCTATTAAAATATGACTTATCTAGTGAACGTTAGCTTGTTTACAATAGCTTGTAGCATAGTGCACTGCAGCTAACACTGCAACTAATGTACTAGTGCACTGCAGCTAACACTGCAACCAATGTACTAGTGCACTGCTACTAACACTGCAACTAATGTACTAGTGCACTGCAGCTAACACGCCAAAGCCATTTCCCATGCAGTGTTTTATTTGGGACGACTTGGTATAATGTTAATTTAACATTAACGGCCACAATTAGCATATTGTTTATCTGTGCATTTACTAAATGAGCACTGTGCTACATCCGAACTGACCCCACTGGCCACTAAGGAAACTCGGAGGTGAAGGTACAGTAGATCCAGAGGTGATGGTTAAAGATTTAATATCTGCAGGCTCATGCTGGAGTTCATGCTTTCCTAATCAGAAGCCGTGGATGAACTCTGAAGTCCATCTCCTGTTGAAAGCAAGAGATGCTGCCTTTAAATCTGGCAGTGCAGAAGACTACAACAGAGCCAGGGCCAACCTGAAAAGAGGCATCAGGAAAGCAAAACTCACATTCAAACTCCACATAGAAGAGCACTTCCACAACTCTGACCCCAGACGCATGTGGAAAGGCATCCAGACCATCACCAACCAACCAACCAGCAGTGCCTTCCAACCGGACAAACTCAATCACTTTTTTGCTCGTTTTGACCAATGCACAGGACATTTCACAACAACCACGGACTCTTCTACTGCTTACAGCCCACTTTCACTCTCAACAACGGACGTCTATTCAGTGTTTAGCAGAGTGGATGCACGAAAGGCAGCTGGCCCTGACGGCATACCAGGACGTGTTCTCAGAGCATGCTCTGGACAACTGGCACAGGTTTTTACTGACATTTTCAACCTGTCATTGGCCCAAGCCACAGTTCCTACATGCCTGAAGACCACTACCATTATACCAGTGCCTAAGCACTCAGCTGCTGAATGCCTGAATGACTTTCGCCCAGTTGCACTCACCCCTATCGCTATGAAGTGCTTTGAGAAGCTGGTCCTGAATCACCTCACTCCGGGTCTACCACCTACACTGGACCCACACCAGTTTGCCTATCGCCCGAACAGGTCAAGAGAGGATGCATTTTCCACAGCTCTTCATTCAGCCCTCACCCACCTGGATAAAAGCAACACATACATCAGAATGCTGTTCATTGACTTTAGCTCTGCGTTCAATACAGTCCTCCCCACTGTACTGATCACTAAGCTCAGTGAACTGGGTATCTGCACCTCCACTTGCAGATGGATTCTGGACTTTCTCACCAACAGACCTCAATCTGTCAGGTTGGGAAACCAGGTATCCTCTACCCTCATTCTGAACACTGGCATCCCGCAGGGCTGTGTTCTGAGCCCACTGCTCTACTCCCTGTTCACCCACGATTGTGCTCCTCTGTATAACGCCAACATCTTCATCAAGTATGCAGATGACACCACCGTGGTCGGCCAGATTGACAACAATGACGAATCGGCCTACAGGGGAGAGATCCATAATCTAGCAGCGTGGTGTGCCACCAACAACCTGACTCTCAACGCCACGAAGACCAAAGAGCTCATTGTGGACTTTCGGAAATCCAACAGCAGGAGACATCTACCTGTCAACATCAATGGAACTGAGGTAGAACGAGTCTCCAGCTTTAAGTTCCTGGGAGTTCACATCTCTGAGGTTCTGACATGGCAGCAGAATACTTCAGCCCTGGTTAAAAAAGCACAACAGCACCTGTACTTCTTGAGAAGTCTCAAGAAATCTCATCTGTCCCCGGGGATTTTAACGAGCTTCTACCGCTGCATCATTGAGAGCATCCTGACCAACTCCATCACTGTATGGTACGGAGTCTCTACTGTGAGTAAACGAAAAGCCCTGCAAAGGGTGGTCAAAACCGCCCAACGCAGGGGTGACCAACCAGTCAGAGACCGAGAGCCACATTTTTTACTGTGTTACCGAAAAGAGCCACATCATACACATGGGCACACATGAACATCACCCATCCCTTCCTCTCTCACACACACACACACACACACACACACACACCTCTGCTCAGCCAGATTTATTGTAAATGTCACACACCAACATAATGACAGAAATGGACTCCTACAGTTCTAAGACCACAGGACAGTCATTTTCAACAATGGACATTGTGTGCACTGTCACACACACAAACTCTCTGTTTAACCAAGTCCACAAACAAAAATATAATAATTTACAATAGCGTTTTTCTTTTATTATGCATGTTACTTAGTGGGACTTTTGGCATTCCTTGCCTTGAACAATCCCCTTCAAATCTGCCTCGTATTCCGTTGTTGCCACTCGAAGCAATTCTTTCACATGGGTGTCAGTCAGAACAGATCGATGCTTTGATTTCACGTGTTTCAGGGTAGAAAACACAGACTTTGTGTTTTTTTTTTTTTTATGTGCGTGTTCACTTCGCTTGAGTTCAATACGGTATTTTCGTCAAATGCGCATGTGCGTGAGATGAATATACCGCAAAGTTTCCCAGTAGGGGCAAGATCATTTAAGTCTTAAAAATACCGTATTGAACTCAAGCGAAGCGAACACGCACATTAAAAAAAACACAAACACAAACTTCGATATGAACGTAAGAGCTGCATGAAACCAGCCAAAGAGCCGCATGCGGCTCGCGAGCTTCGGGTTGGCCACCCCTGGCCCAACGCATCACTGGCACCCAACTACCTGCCATTGAACACCTTCACCACAGCAGATGTCTGTGCAGAGCTCACAACATTATCAAGGACTCTTCACATCCCAGTCATAAACTGTTTAACCTCCTTCCATCACGAAGGAGATACAGGAACTTGCGCACTAGAACCAGTAGGTTCAGGGACAGCTTTTTTCCATCCACCATCACACTACTGAACTCTACACTACACCGCTAAATGTGTGTATATATATATATATATAGTAGACTGTTTATCTGACTTGCTAACTTCTAATTACTCTTCAATGCCATAGCCTTAAGAACCATTCCTGTACTTCTTAATGATGTCCACACATCTCTGCACTGTTACTGCCTTTATATTTATTCACTTTACATATGTTTACATATTTATCACTTTATTACTTGCTGTATATCTATATATATAAAGCTGAAATACCACTGACTGACTCACTCACTCATCACGAAATCTCAAAAACCACTGAACGGATTGCAATGAAATTTGGAACATACCTTCCTCTTGGGTCTTAGGTGCTCACTAAGAAAGGGTTTTGAAAAATTCGCCCTGGATCGCGGCTAACTCGCGAAAAACGCGATTTCTCACGCATTGTAAATTCTTCGAAATAACATTACGGATCCTAATGAAACTTACTACATTGTTTCTTATTACATGTTAGATGCACGATAAAAATTATTTTCAAAGTAGTTTGCCCTGTATCGGTACTACAAAGGGGTAGTACGTTATTTGTTGACGTTACGTTCTGATCTCTGATCATCCAGTCCTGCTCAGTGCTTACTGCTTATTGCCATATTGCTTAGCGTTCTGCCTTCCGTAGCGAAGCACGGGTACTTTCAGCTAGTATGCCATATATTTATCTGCACTTTTGCACGACTGCTACATTTTGCACTTCTGGTAGATGCCAAACTGCATTTCGTTGCTGTGTACCTGTATAATGCAATGACAATAAAGTTGTATCTATCTATCTATCTATCTATCTATCTATCTATCTATCGATTTTACACTACACACAATGGATGGTTTTGTTCTTGGGCACTGAATGATGTCGTGTGAACACTGGACCAGGATCATCAACTGCTTTAAATCTGTGATGTTTAATGTCACATTTTAACTTTTGTACTCGCACACTGGTACACACACTCTTTTTACCTTCTCCTTTTACCTGTTTATCCAATTATATATTTATGTAATTGTCTGTCTATTTATTTATTTACCTATTTATTTACATACTCAACTACTGAGCAAGGTTTAGGTACTGGCATGGTAAAGGTTGAGGAATGTTAACATGTCATAGAAATAAAGGTGTGTGAAAAGTCTCCCCCCCCCCCCCTCTCAGTTTCTCTGTGTGAGGTGTAGCAGTGATGAGGTTTGCAGGTTTGTGGTTGTTGTTCTGCAGTGTGTTCAGGAAGTTAATGTGTGCAGGAGATGATCAGTGTAACTTTCTCCAGGGTGTTAAAATGTGACTGATTTATATTCATCAGTCCTTTTTCTGTATTTTGTATTTATTTATTCCTTCCTTTATATTTTTATATAACACAGAATATCACAAATATAACACGTTATTGATCTTTAATCAATGTATTTAATGGTTGGCGTGTGTGTGTGTGTGTGTGTGTGTGTGTGTGTGTGTGTGTGTGTGTGTGTGTTCTGGAGCACAAAATTTCCCCTTGTGTTTGGTGAAATTTTTAACGAGGTCACTGTAATAAAGATGAAAAGTTACTGGCATTTTCTCCTCCTCTCTCTCTCTCTCTCTCTCTCTCTCTCCACCAGTTTATCTTTGATCTGTTTCTCTTTCTCTTTCTCTCAGTGTCACTCCGTCAGTCGTGCCACCACATTTCTTTCATGCCTTTTATCAGCCCTTCTGCACACACACACACACACACACACACACAGACAAACACACACACACACAGAGGAAGTAAGAAGTCAGACGCGGTTCATATTTAATGGCATTGTTGTTTTGGGGTTCAGGTTTTCGGGTGAGTTTTATTGAAATTATAAATGATATATAACACAATAATCCCCCGCTTTATCGCGGTACCGCAGTCTCGTGCCCCGGTTTATCGCGGTACCGCAGTCTCGCGCCCCGGTTTATCGCGGAATTGAATTTGCCTCGTGACTCATTATTCTGGCGGATTTTCTCGGTGTCTCGCGCAGAGCAGCAGAGACTAAACACTTAGGGAATTGTTTTTATGTAGTTTTATGTTAAAATAATGATATTTATTAATAGAGATTTAAACACTGTATTCGTGTTAATGTGTTCTGTGTGTTTAAAGTGTGTGGGAGGAGGATTTAAAAAAAAAACTTACACACTTCATCAACACCTATTAATAATCATCATTACTATATAATATACTTTATTACTCTTCTCCAGTGTTGGGGGTAACGCGTTACAAGTAACGTGCATTACGTAATAATATTACTTTTCTGGAGTAGCGAGTAAAGTAGCGCGTTACTTTATAAATTTACACACTAATATCTGAGTTACTTTTTAAAAAAAAAGTAATGCGAGTTACTTTTCAGTTAAATTATTTTGCATAAAAAAATAAATACTGAATTAAAATGAACGTAGTCACGTAGAATCGCGCACTCATACGTGCGAGCAGCGGGAACAGAAGCTGGTCAGAAGCGGCAACTTGTCAACTGCAAAAAATACCACTTCAAAAAAAAAAAAAAAACATCTGCATGCAAAGCACAGCACTACAGATGTGTGCGTGCGTGTGTGTGTGTGTGTGTGTGTGTGTGTGTGTGTGTGTGTGTGTGTGTGTATAATGTTGAATATATGTAAATGGAGACAGAAATATAGAAAACTTTTGCCGACTTTCCACCACTGCAGATCTATAGACTGCTCAGAATAAAAGTTTTCCGTAGGAGACACATGTACGATGCCATCGCAGGGGAGAGAGAGAGAGAGAGAGAGAGAGAGAGAGAGGAAGAGAGAGAG
>JAAIIK010019151.1:0-11007 GCA_014706435.1 Silurus glanis | reverse complement strand
TATATATATATATATATATATATATATATATATATATATATATATATATATATATATATAGAGAGAGAGAGAGAGAGAGAGAGAGAGAGAGAGAGAGAGAGAGAAGGAGACGAACCTCAGGTTGAATATCCACCAAACACATTTTGTTTCGAGCCAGCACGCTCCGAACAGACTCCAAACTTGTCCCATATTGGTTATCTTTATATTCTCCATACTCAATAAACCTAAAGCAGAAGAGCAGTTAAGATAATAGTGCGGTACAACAATTGTACATTTACTTACAAGATTTACTGCAGATAACAAACATGACCAAGATTGTAAAAATGTATTTGTATTAAAGTAGAACACACTTGTTACTCTGAATGTCTGCCTCAAAGGCCTGCTTTGAGATGAAGTGGTATTCAACACCTTCTTTTTCATGGCTCTTCCTAGGCCGAGTGGTGTCTTTCAGAATAAGTACAAAAATGTACAAAATTAGTTTTTTGTGTGTTTGATAAAAATTAAAAAAAAAGTCTGGAGCTCCCCTAAAGAGTACATAATACTACCCTTCTACTCCAAAAAAAAAAAACTGTACAGTTCTTCATTGTGTCCTAGCAGTACAAGCAGACTTACGTGGTACAGCTATACCATATTGATGTGGGTTTTCAGCAATCACTCTTTGTTTCAGTTCATTGATTCGAGCACCCAGAGACCCTAGAGAGATAATCAAAGAAAGAAGAAAAAAAAAAACGAGGGAGAAAAGTGAATATTGCTTCTTCATCAAATGCCAAAAAAAGACAATAATATAGTTAAGGCTGACAGCAACTATCTTGATTCTTACCGATTAATACCACCAGCCTGGGTTTGACTGAAGGCTTCTGCTGATAGAGTGTGACCTCTTCATAGACAAAAAACTTAGATTCTCCAGATTCTGTAGACTGAGAGACTTCAGGAGAGCTGTCTCGATCCTTACGACTTAACCGGAAACTTCTCCTAAGACTTGCTGAAATCCAGAAAATGTATAAAAAAAATGATATAAAATTTGAATTTGATTGAATTAAGCTGATATGGAGATTCGTTTATTAGGGCAGACTGTCTGGTGTAAAAGATGGGTCAAGTGATGTAAAGACAAATAACAAAAAGGACAGTGGACTCTGATATCTGAATTAATTCTTGCTTGCTTTTTCTCCCTCACACAGACATTGTATTATTATATATATATTTTTTTAAATCATCAGTTGAAATTATCCAAACAACACCATTCAGCTGCCACACACAAGTACAGAAATGTGAAGAGGTACCTGAATAGAACTCCCAGGAAAAGGCCTGACCACAGGTGGGTGCCACCGCCTTACACTTTGGAGAAACTACAGCTAGTATTAGGCCATTGTCACACATCCAAAACCGTTTCACTCTGAGCAGTGCAAGCAAACTAGCAGCCATGCTGCAGACTATGCCATGTTTCTAAAACAAAGCTTCTTCTAGATAAAGCCATACGCTCAAAGCAAAGCTCTCTTTAAATCATGGTGAGCAGCACACCGACAGATGACTCCTTCCAAACACACTTAGCGCCAATATCAAGACAGACAGTAAAGCAGCCAGACAGATGATCTGTTGCTGGAACTAATGGTCTGGGTATATGGATGCAACACACATATCTCTGAACGTGCAACATGTTTGCTTCAGTGCCACTTCACTAAGCATCTAATTACCAAAGCCACATCCAGCATGAGCGTGTGTGCACAAAGGAGAGTGCTGTCTGACCTACCTATGTGCTGTTCACTTCCCTCACAGTCACAGTCCTCTAGGATAAGGTGGGAAAAGGAAAGTGGGAAAGGAATAGAGGATGGGATGAAGTAAAGGGAGAATCAATAAGGAGCTAGAACATGTATAACAGAATAGAAACTATTTCATTGCTGCTAGCAGGTTATGCATGTCAAAGGACAAAAGGGCAGGAAAATACAGGTCCATCCCAAGTGGTATCTGAGGGTCATGTATAAAAAGTGGGCATGTGGCAGTTCAAAATTTACACATAGGTATCCATATACAGTGCAATTTCATGCAATCTAAAGAGAAAAGGAGTATATTTGGCTTCCCCATACTATTTCTATAACATACCCTTTTAATTTCAATAAATGAGTGAAAATAAAATAAATACTTAGGTGTTCGATGCATGTGCCATTTCTTTTGTTTACTTTCTACTGTCCAGAAACATAGATCCTCTTCAAAATGAATGTACACACCTTCCTTGCCACATTTTCTAGATTCATTCAATGTGAATCAAAAGGACTGCACTTCTTGTTTCCAAACCATATGCTAACATTAGCTGCTTGGTCTGGAATGACTAAAAATAATAATTAGTTCTAAAAAACATTAGTGGGAATTTATGGCAGCTTTTTCAGCTTTTTTATTTGATGGCTCTGGGAGAATATTCCAGCAGACTGGAACGGCAAGAATTAAAGTACCATTTTGGTAAGTAGGTAAGCTTCAGGTTTTTTTAAGTTGATAAAAATGAACTCAGTGTTATGTTACATAACCCCCCCATCACATACCTTTTTCACATGGCTGGTCATCTGTAGCAAGCAGAGTGAAAAAAGGATAACTGAAGCATCTGCTTCTGCACAAGATCACACCATGGTAAGGTGAATATTTCATGCATATATCTGTACTCATGCTGTTACCTAGTCTAGATATGATATGATATATGATATATATGATATGGTGTATTATTAGACATATACAATATGTCACAATATCGTTTACATTCACCATTTACATCATCAGGAACACTTGTACACTAATCATTCATGCAAATATGCATTCGGCCAATCATGTGGCAGCATGACAATGCTTAAAATTATACAAATAAAGGGCAAAATTTTCAGGTCATGTTCACATCAGACATTATAATAGAGAAAAATTGTAATCTCAGTCATTTAACTGTGGCATGGACGGTTAAAGATTAAAAAAAGGACAACCAATGCATTTCCTATCTTCAACTACCTAGTTTTGGAGATCCTGTTTGTATTGTATCCTCAGATTCCTGTTTTTGTCTAACAGGAGTAAAAGTCAATGTGGTGTTCAGCTGTTGTTGCTTATCTGACACAGTTCTGTAAATTGAGTTACTGTGCAAGTGTTCGGGCATTCCTAATAAAGTGGACAGTGAGTGTAGACATCATAACAGATGCTCTGAAACAAACAAGATGAAATGGCCTGAGCTTTGAACAGATGGTCATTAATCTGAAAATGGTTTGACTTCTGTTTGATTTTGGCAGCAGTAAAGCCCTGTTTCCATTTCCAACTGGCCAAGCATCTTGCTGTCAGGTTAGAGGGACCAAAATAGACTCATAATGACACTGTTGCTGTTCAGACCATGAGCAGATATGTAGTTTTGATAGCAAGTTTGTTTTAGAATACTTACAGGATTGCACACGTGATGACTTAGGACTTTGGGAAGTGCCAGATTTCAGCCTATGTGTCAGGCGCCTGCACAAATAATCAAGTTCCAGGTGTGAAATTCACAAAGTTCTCCTGCAGACATCTAAGGTTATGTATGCTTGGCTAAAATATCAGACTAGGTAGAAAAAAAAACAAAGCATACTTTGTAACCACATCAAATTTTATTGAAGAGCGCACCTCTGCTGGAAGTGTTTTGATGGGATAAGGCCAGCTCGCAGGTTGCTATCCCCCACACGCTTGGCCTGCCACCATGTAGGGTCATCCTGACTCACCACCTGCAAGATGTCACCTCGCATGAAAGGAAGTCCTGCCTCTTGGCAGGGTGTGGCCTTGTCTTCAAATGGGGTGTAGTCAAATAGGGCTCTTAAATAGACCTTGTACACAAACCAGATAATATATGAGAACACAAATATGTGCCCAGATCAACAACACTAAGAGTTTTAAAATGAACTGCGATTTCCAGTGAATTATAGAAAACTTGGTAGATCATAATGACTGATGCCATTCACCGTACTCTCCTTGTGTTTGTCCTCCTCCTTAATGGCAGGAATTATCTTCAGAGTGATGGA
Organism: Silurus glanis; assembly: GCA_014706435.1. Lineage (NCBI taxonomy): Eukaryota > Metazoa > Chordata > Actinopteri > Siluriformes > Siluridae > Silurus > Silurus glanis. The sequence goes on along the minus strand of JAAIIK010019151.1, from coordinate 7,000 downwards.
GCCCTGAGACTGAGACTGCAGATTGAGGTAAATATATATAAATCTGTCTTTCTTAGAACAACAGCAGCAAGTATACAAATCTGAGCTGTGTGTTTCTTTAAAAGTATATTCTGCAAAATATGGATTAATAATGAAGTACCAGTCTGCAGACTCCAGAAGACGTACCAGAATTTGGCTGATTTCATCAGGCCGCTTATGGGTGATGAGATTTCCGTTGACTTCTCTGAGCTCATCTCCCACATGCACCAGACCTGTGGACATATAATAAAAATTTTTTTTTTTTAAATCTAAGAAACTTTCTAAGCTGGTTCATTATTGTAGCAGGACCTTCACAGTTTTCCTATCAGTGTATACAGTCTTCCCAGCTAAACTCCTATAGCACATAGAAGTTGATGAGTAGCTTCACAGTTTGACTTGTTTTGCTATTAACATCTCTGAGCTGTTTTGTCTGGATAGAATGCCTGTGTATGACCTTGTCATGACTCTCCTTGTCTCGCCTTGCTTTGCTTTTTACTAACTCTCTGGAATTGATCAAATTCCTGATTGCTGTTAAATTGACCCTACTTTTTATTGTGACCAAATTTTCCACTGTGTTTTAGACTTGAACCACCCGGAGACTTTCATGTGTTTGACCCAAAACATATAGGTCCATATAGTGTGTCCAAAAGCCATGTGTTACAACAAACACTGTTTAACTGTTTAACGAGCACTTAACAATTTAAAAACAAATAATGTATATGTCAGGCGCGAGCAAACGAAGCGAGAGCCAAATGAAAAACAACGGATTTGAATGAAGGACAAACACGTAGCGAACACACTCAGAGAGTCCAACAGGAAACAATAACGGACGCTTGTGAGTGGTGAGTGAAGGGTTTAAGTAGGCAGGCGGTTAATGAGACCCAGGTGTGCCGCCTTAGTAAGCCGGTGATGAGCTCCGGACGGGCGGGGTGCGCACAGGCGAGGAAGCAGGGAGCTCCCTGACACCACCCCCTCCCCCAGGGACGGCACCAGACGTCCTAACCCGGCGACGAGGTCGACCCCTCGGCCGAGGCGCCGGGCGGCGCGGGTGCGAAGCATGGAACTCCGCCAGCAGCGCCGGATCCAGCACGTCCTGTCGCGCCACCCAAGACCGCTCCTCCGGACCGAACCCCTCCCAGTCCACCAGGTACTCGAGGCGACCCCCACGCCGCCTGGAATCCAGCACCTCTCTCACCACGTAGACCCCGGGCTGGTCCACGACCTCAGGCTGAACGGGCGCCGGGGGGCCACCTGAAGGGCGAGAGACAGGAGAGACACAGGGCTTCAGTAGCGACACATGAAATGTGGGGTGTATGCGGTACCTCGGCGGCAGTTCCAGCCGATAGGTCACGTCGTTGACCCGGTCCAAGACCTTGAAGGGCCCCACGAACCGGGGGTTCAGCTTACGGCAGGGCAGTTTCAACCGCAGGTCCCGGGTGGACAACCACACCTGGTCCCCGGGATGGAAAGGCGGGGCGTCGAGTCGTCGGGCGTCCGCGTGTCGGCGGGTGTTGCGGATGGCCCGGCGCAGCTGGGTGTGTGTGGACTCCCAAACCCGGCTGCTCTCTCGAAACCAGAAGTCTACGGCAGGCACGTCACACGGCTCGTCCGACCCGGGGAACAGGGGTGGCTGGAAACCCAGAACGCACTGAAACGGTGTGAGACCGGTGGAGTCCTGATGGAGCGAGTTTTGGGCGTATTCCGCCCACGGCAGGAACCTACACCACTCCCCTTGGTCCTGGCTACAGTAGGTTCTCAGGTAGCGGCTGAGCTCCTGTATCTTCCGTTCCGCTTGGCCGTTGGACTGCGGGTGGTACCCCGACGTTAGGTGCACCGAGACTCCCAGGAACCTGAAGAAGGCCCTCCAGACTCGGGACGTGAACTGAGGTCCCCTGTCGGAGATGATCTCCTCCGGTAGTCCGAAGTTCCGAAAGACGTGGTGAAATAGGGCCTCGGCTGTCTCGAGGGCGGTGGGCAAGCCCTTCAGGGGGATGAACCGGCAGGCCTTCGAGAAGCGATCCACAACCACCAAGACACAGGTGTGACCCTCGGACTGGGGCAGATCCATCACGAAGTCGATCCCCAGGTGAGACCAGGGACGCTGAGGGACGGGGAGTGGCATCAACTTGCCTACGGGCAGATGACGGGGAACCTTCGACATCGCACAGGTGGGACATCCCTGTACGAACCTCTTGATCTCCTCTGTCATCTCTGGCCACCAGTATCGAGCCCTGATCATCTGCACTGTTCGCTTCTCTCCTGGATGGCCGGAGCCAGGCCCCTCGTGGACCGACCGGATGAGTCTGGGCCTGCAGGAGGTAGGGACATAGGTAAGTCCCTCAGGGCACCCTGCCGGGGTGGTTTCGCGGCGGGCGGCGTTGCGGATCTCCTCGTCGATCTCCCAGACGATGGGTCCCAGGATGAGCGTCGGAGGGAGAATGGGTTCAGGTTCTCCAGGTTCCTCTGGCCCGTACATCCGGGACAGGGCGTCGGCTTTGCCGTTCTGCAATCCGGCCCGGTAGGTGATGTGGAACCGGAACCGGGTAAAGAAGAGCGCCCATCGTGCCTGTCGGGGGTTGAGCCTCCGAGCCTCCCGGAGGTGCTGTAGGTTCTTGTGGTCGGTGATCACCGTGAACGGGTGTTCGGCTCCCTCCAGCCAGTGTCTCCACTCTTCCAGTGCCAGCTTGATTGCTAAGAGCTCGCGGTTGCCGATGTCGTAATTCTGCTCTGCGGCGGTGAGCTTGTGAGAGTAGAAGGCACACGGGTGGAGCTGTGAAGGTGTGCCTGACAGCTGGGAGAGGGTAGCCCCCACTCCGGTGGATGAGGCATCCACTTCGACCACAAACGGCCTCCGGGGGTCGGGGTGACGTAGAACCGGGGCGCTGCAGAAACGGCGGCGAAGCTCCTGGAAGGCCTCCCGGGCCTCTTGGTTCCATCTCAGGGTTCGGGCCTTTCCCCTGAGGAGTGAGGTGAGAGGGGCAGTGATCCGGCTGTATCCCTGGATGAACCTGCGATAGAAGTTGGCAAAGCCCAAAAAGCGCTGGAGCTCCTTGATCGTCCCTGGGACGGGCCAGTCTCTCACCGCCTTCACCTTCCCTTTGTCCATCCGGATTCCCTCCGCACCGATGACGTACCCCAGGAAGTGGATCTCCGAGCGGTGGAACTCGCACTTCGAGAGGTTCAGATAGAGGTGATGGGAACGAAGTGCCCTTAAGATCGTGCACACGTGTCTCCGGTGTTCCTCCAGGTTACGTGAGTAAATCAGGATGTCGTCGATGTACACCATGACGAATTTCTGGAGGTAGGGCCGGAGTACCTCATTCATGAACCCCTGGAAGACGGCGGGTGAGATGGAGAGGCCGTACGGCATCACCCGGTACTCGTAGTGGCCCGAGGGCGTGATGAATGCGGTCTTCCACTCGTCTCCCCTCCGGATGCGCACCAGATTGTACGCGCTCCGGAGGTCGAGTTTGCTGAACACTCAGGCTTCCCTCAGGTCCTCCAGAGCAGCGGGCACGAGCGGGAGGGGGTATGGAAGTGGAGCGATCTGCGAGTTCAATTGGCGGTAGTCGATGCAGGGGCGCAGCCCTCCGTCCTTCTTGCCCACGAAGAAAAAGCTAGACGCTGCGGGGGAGGACGAGTGCTTGATGAACCCCTGGCGGAGAGCCTGTTGTATGTACTCCTCCATTGCTCGTCGTTCTGGTGCGGACAGCGGGTAAACCCGACCCTTAGGCAGCTTAGCGTCGGGGAGCAGGTCGATGCTACAGTCCCAAGGTCGGTGAGGGGGGAGACGGGTGGCGGCCTGCGCGCTGAACACGTCCTCGAACGCTTGGTACTCCCTGGGGATCTCCACCAGTGTGCTGGTCGTGGCCTCCTCCACCCGGGTAGCACCTAGCACCGCTGCTGGGACTCGTGTAGGAAGGTGGGAAAGGCAGTGAGCCTTACAGTGGGGGCTCCATTCCAGGATGTCGCAGGGATCCCAGGAACATCTCGGTGCGTGCTTCTGAAGCCAAGGTCTCCCCAGGATCACACTGACGGTGGAGCTCTCCAGGACCAGGAACCGGATCTTTTCGCGATGGAAGAGCCCCACTTGTAATGTGACCACCGGCGTGCAGTACTTCACCCATCCCCGACCCAAAGGGCGTCCCTGGATCGTTTTGACCGCTAGGTCCTGGGAGCCCCTCTCTCTGGGGAGGCGTAGTCGGTCGAGGCAGCTCTGGGAGATGAAGTTCCCTGCCGAGCCGGAGTCGACTAAAGCACGTACCGAAATGGAGAGAGCGGGGGTTAGAAGCGATACGGTGAGGTTGGACAAAGGCGAAATGTCAGAAGGGAAGTCCACCATACTCACCGCAGCACGAGCAGGGCGCGTGGGACACCGATTGACGTTGTGGCCCGGAACACCGCAGTACAGACACCTCCCCGCGGCCCGGCAGCTGATCGGCCGTGGTGCGAACTCCGGAGGCGGCGCAAAACACCTCCCGGAAGTGCGCGGTGAATCGAGCGTAGGACTGCACCACCGGGCCGGCATCATCCCATAGCGCCTGCGCCCACGCTAGAGCTCTCCCGGAGAGGAGGGAGATGAACAACGCGATCTTCGACCGCTCCGTGGGGAATCTTTGAGGTTGCATCTCGATGTACAAGTTCATCTGAAGCAAGAAGCCGCGGCATTCTGAAGCTTCCCCGGAGAATTTCTCCGGAAGTGCCACGGGACTGCCGGTGGATGCTGGCGGGTTTTGCCGTGCCGCCGTGGAGGGAAAAGCCGCACGGAGCGCGGCGATCAGGTCCTGTACTGGATCGGAAGCCGTGCTGGGCTGGTGATCCATAGCGAGGTAAGCGCCTTGTGTCACTTCTCACGGCGAATCCTTTCCTCGTACTTTCGGTTTCGGTCCGTTATTCTGTCAGGCGCGAGCAAACGAAGCGAGAGCCAAATGAAAAACAACGGATTTTAATGAAGGACAAACACGTAGCGAACACACTCAGAGAGTCCAACAGGAAACAATAACGGACGCTTGTGAGTTGTGAGTGAAGGGTTTAAGTAGGCAGGCGGTTAATGAGACCCAGGTGTGCCGCCTTAGTAAGCCGGTGATGAGCTCCGGACGGGCGGGGTGCGCACAGGCGAGGAAGCAGGGAGCTCCCTGACAGTATAACAGTGATAGAAACGGTGATATTTGCATCTAAACTAAAAATAAGTTTATAAATAAGGAAGTTATAAATAACTTCTCCAAAAGAAAGCCATTAAGAACACTAGTAAGCCATAATGAATTCATATTTGATAGTGAATTAGCAATGAGACAGCTCAGTAAACATTATGACGTGATGTGCAAAGTTCAAACACAATGGTTTACAAATAAAACGTTGTCCAATAAGTTAACAGGCACCTAAAGTCTAACGCATAAGCGCTGAGATCCACACCAGGAAACGGCATATAATTCTGAATTATTATTTACTTGCTATAACATTATATAACAATTAACTATAATATAATACTATAATAGGGTTACACTGAAAGTAATTCATCATGATTTCTTTGATACAATATCTCTATGGAATTGAAAAGTGTTGAAAGGGGCTATAATGTCTTCATGGATTTAATTTGTCACTGACATTAATGTAAGGCCCAGTCCACAGCAATGATACAGACTGCAGGAAAGAAACAAAATTGCTAACATGTTGGTAAACAGAGAACAGAGCTGATGGTTGAGGTTAGGAAACAAAACACAAAGTATTTGAATAATAAAAAAATAAAAAAACGGTGGAACAAAGGATCAAATGCTTAGAGCTCCTAAGAGTTCACATAACTCATAGTATACTCATCAAAACTCATCCAGTACTCATGGATCTTTACAAAGTGTTGCACACTGCAGATATAGTGATCTGCATACAGTCTTATACCTCAACACCACAAAGTCTATCTACAAGTTTCTAGAGCAGGTAGTTTTTTGACAGCAAAGAAAATAACTGGGATGGCCTTAGCACAAATAAAGAACATTTATGACGAGGGATACCCACATAAACCAGCTACCATCTGTTTGGCGCTCTACCATCTGGTAGGTGGTACCAGAGTATTCAGGCACACACAAATAGACTGAGGAATGAAGAAATGTCTCTTCCAAAGCTGTTCAGATACTCGCTGCCAGTCACACAGACAACAAACTCTGTTATACAAAAAGCATATGTTTAAAACAAGGCCATGACATATAACATGTCTCTTCTTCTGCCAATGCCATGAAATTCTAATGGGCTATTGTTTTAACAGAATTTGTTTGATCATATACTGTTTTCTGACTTCAGACAGAGATGGTCTACTTGATCTAGCTGCAGGGAAAAAGGAAAAAAGCAGGAGAATCAGTGGTAGAAAGTAACTCACCACTGCGGTCAGCAGCCCCACCCCTCATTATCCTAGCGACGACCACTGCCCCGGTGACCTCGTCCCTGCGGATAGTTGCCCCCTGAACACCAAATATTTCAGATCACACATCACATTAATATCTGAGAGTAATAAAAGAATCAAAGCATGCGAGATATTTTACATACAATCATTTTAATTTTACTAATTACAATGTAAAATGCACTGATAAAAGTCGATAATGTGACAAAACATGTCCATTATACATCCAAACACAAGCTTAGTAATGCTAAACTGATCTAAACAGCAATACCCATTTGCAGATGACCAAATATAATGATTTATAACTGACAGTTAGAGGTTGGTCACTGGGCATGAAGGACCGTGTATGATGAGCCGATGTATGGTGTATGGTGTATGTGTATGGTGAGACCCACTAGAGGCTCCTTGCTTTTCACAAGACGAACAATCTTGACTGACTCCTCCTCCAGCTCATCATCTAGATCATCAGGCAATGGAGGCAGCACAGGATCAAAGTTCTTCTGCGCGACTGTGTCGTGCACTGTTAGCACCGCCTGGTGAGACATGGCACACACACACACACACACACACACACACACACACACACACACACAC
>JAAIIK010019141.1:0-17973 GCA_014706435.1 Silurus glanis | reverse complement strand
TTTTTTTTTTTTTTTCTTGCTAACCAGCTCCATCTTTATTTGCAGAATTACGGAGTGAAATTTCCTTTTTGGGTCATTACCAGAGCTAAAAAAGTAATGCAAATTAAGTAGCTGATTAAATAAGAAAAATATGTAGACATAAGTGAAGTAAATTAAAAGAAAAATTATTAATGCCTTAAAAAATAATTAAATACATGAGCAAATAAGTAAAAGAAATTGGGCTGCCCCACCCCATACGATAAAGTGCATCGTCGATATAAATATCCAATATAAATGGAAATCCGCAGCAGGACCGAATGTCCAGGAACGTTAGGAACTAACACATTTCATAAATTTTTTTCAAAACACATTATTGAATAATCTAGACATTATGTCACTTTAATACAATAAGGTACAATAGGGGCTGCGGGGGTGCGGAACTCGCAGTGGGAACTCTTAGAACGTAGAACGAGTTCTGGAGGACCACTGTATCTGTCTAGAATACACAATGTTTTAGGTTCCTCAATCTAAGCAATTTTACTTCACAATATGGAAAAACCCTTTCATTAAAATGGGAAAAGAAACGGTACACTTCATGCACTTGCCTCAAAATGATCATGTGTTTTACAGAACAGCAGCAGATATAATTAATGGTAGTTACAATGTTAAAGTGTTATTAAATAATTCTCTAAAATTACAGGACTCTGGTCAGAAACCGTAGTTAAGCCATTATAAAGTGAGTGCTGAAAATGCAGTGATTGTTTTTGTATCTAATGTGGGACTGTTTTTTGGTCTCCATAGCGTCCACACTTTTTACTCGACACAATATCTAAGCTGCATTGAGATTTAGCTCTTGGAGGCTTTGCTAAAGCGGCTAGGATAGGATTAACCATGTCACCAAACCGTGACGCCCCGGATTCGAACAGCCTCGTATGAATTAATGTCAGCCGGATGTCTGATTTCTGTTTCATTTGTGGTACATTTCTTATATTCCTATTAAACAGTGGCGTTCACAGTGTAGTGATGGCATGTGCTTATTGTGCGATGTGGAAATGTTGATGATCTGAATTTTTGTTTTTCTTCTTCATACCTCTAAAGATTTAGGATTTATTCTATGTAATTCTATAGGATGTGCTGCACAATGTTCCGTGTCTTTGTTGAAAGACAAATGATATCCAAACTACAGAGAGCCACTACAGTATGGCGGCTCAATGATTGGTGATTGTGAAAGAAAGCGCACCATGTTTGTCACAACCCCTTGCGAATGACACCAAGTAGTCAAATCATGAAAGATTATTGCGTAACAATAAAAAATTTTGTTTAGTTAAATGCTGCGAACAGTCTGAACAGATCACACATTGGTTAAAAAAAAAAAAAATGAGCAAAACAGATGCCTCGCTACTGAACCTTTTAGGTGCAAAACGAGGAAAGAACAATACATTTATATATGTGTGGCTATAACATAGTTCTAAAAGTAAAGCAAAAGTGTTAGAATACAAGGCAAACCTATTTTCCAATTTACATGTTAAAATTGGAAAATTATGTAGTGTTTTTTTTTTTTTTTGTTTCAGTGGACCTCTTTCCTTTTTTTAGGAGTTATATTTTGTTTGACAGTTTTAGGGTAGACAGAAATGATCACATGCACATGAAGTTCCCCCTTTGGGAAGATTTTCTGGTATGTGGATCATTTTTTAAAGCTTTATTTATAGCTTTTTATCTTGTTCGCTATCTGCTAGATAGCATTTACTGAAACACATAGAAAGGAAAATAAAAATAAAATTGGCTCGTTAGCTGCATGTCATAATATCTATTTGTTTTGGATATTAGCAGAGCAAAAAAGTACTCACTTCAATATAATTGAGCATCAAGGCACAACGACAATACTCTACACCGCTGACTTTTGGTAGAAGAGGATAATAAACATAAACCTTCCTTTAGTCTATTACTAATTACTACACTTAACTAGCAAAGTAGCTGGCTTGACCATTATGTTTACTCTATTAGCTAATGCACTATGTAGGATTGTCGGTAACATTGAGTTCTTGTTATATCAGCCCAGTCTTTACAAATGTATTTCGGTAGGAAATATTATATATTATTCCCAAGTGCAATTTATTCATAATATGGATGACAAAATTAAATGTACATATACATGAGTGTGTGTGTTTTTTTACTAGTGCTAAACCAATAATATTTCCATAGTGTTTTTATTGATCTTTTTCTGGTCTATTTTTAATGTGTCTTCTAAAATGATCGTTCTTTTCCAGTCCTATGACAACGGCATCGGGCAAGGTGCTGGACTGGAGTCTCACGGTGAGTGACGATTATCGCAAATGATTGTATCAGCCATGCAAATACATTCGCATATCAGCCTCTTCCTGCTTCACCTGCCATCTGTTTGTTCCTCGCATCTGTTCAGTTCAGCGTGAGCACGCCGCATTCTCAGTTATGATCCATTCATCTTCCCTGTATAGTCTCAGCTCACTCAAGTTTCTACAGCTACGGTGATCACTGTGTGATTTAACAAAAAGATCACAGGACTTTGCTGACGGTTTCTTTGATCTTCCCAAAGCCTCACCTTTAACAGGAACTTGGCACTCAGGCACTATTATTTTGTGGGATGTCCCCGGAAGTGAAATTAGATGCGTGGCTCAGGAGTGCCTCAGGCACTGGGGGGGACCAGATTTAGATCCAACTTTGTCATTGTGCAGAGTACAAGTACAGGGCCAATAAAATACAGTGAGCAATGTATATAAATAATTAAATATCCCAAAATATATTAATCTGCATGTGTCACGTATAAGGTACCAGTGCAGAGATCAGCTCAATGCTGTTGTTTACAAAGTGCAGTGAATATATATTTCAAACAATAGTGTATTTACTCCTGACTGACGATGTCTGACAATGCAGCCACATAAAAGCCAGACTATTATTATTATTCTTATGTTTATTATTGTTTCATCTGTAACCGTTAGTCATATCCCCAATTCTTCCTACATTTCGGTTCTCTTCATTATGAGCTGCGATTCAGTCAGGAAGCTCCGACTGAGTGACTGAAAATGCCGTGGTTAACACATGGTATTGTTATCGTGGTGTCTCTCGTTTCCTAGGTGGTTCGACATTCTGCGCCATAGCCACGCTGTGTCTGATGGGCAAATTAGACGAGATGTTCAGCGAGCGTGAACTGAACCGAATGCGCAGGTGGTGCATCCTCAGACAACAGAACGGTTTCCATGGACGCCCCAATAAACCTGTGGATACGTGTTACTCATTCTGGGTTGGAGCGACACTGGAGGTAATTGAGAGTGGTTCTGTTAAATTTTTTTTCTTAGGTTTGTGGATTTGTCCCAGCAAATATGCAGTAATTGCAGACAGGATGAACAATGTGGATGGGGTACTCTGTGACTTTGTGTTTTTGTTCATTATTTCTTTGTGTTTTGTCTTTCGAACACAGACAAATTCTGAAAAAACGGTTACAACGTTAATTTCTAGCGGTCACCACAATATCGTAAATCTGAATAAAACAACTCGCTATAATAAAATCTGAGTAATACAAATCTACAGAAGCACATCCGTAAGCAGTACATGATTCCTCTCACTGGAGCGTGTGATTTTGAACAGCAGGTGTGTTGGTTTGACTGTTCGAGCACAAAATTCTTCAGTGTGTATTGTTCGAGTTACTGTCACTTAGAAGAATGTGTGTTTTGTCCCAAGGAGAGAAAAGTGTCCACTGTCGCTGCATGATGTAGCCTGTAAGGAAACAGAGCAAATGATTGTTTACATCTCAGTTGTTCCAGCAACCGATCTTATTGTTTTACTGGTAAATGGATGTTCAGGGTTGCTCAATAAAACCCTAGAGATATACACTAAGTGGACAAAAGTATTGGGACACCAGACTTTTCCAACCATATGTGATTCTTCCTTGAACGTTTATCAGAACGTCGGAGGCACGTGTGGTAGCATAACATTTTTCCCTTTGCTTGAACGAGGAGACCCAAACTTGTTCCAGCATGATGATAAGCCAGTTCTATGAAGATATGCTTTACATGAGTTAAAGTGAAAGATCTTGAGTGGCCTGCTTAGAGCTCTGACCTCAACCCTGCTGAACACCTTAGGAATGAAGCCATATGCTGACTGCACCCTGACTTATTCCTAATGCGCTCGTGCAAAAAAACAACAAAATCTAGTGGAACATCTTTTCTCCAGAGAAGTGGCGGTTACTATAATAATAAACAGGGACTAAAAGAAACATAGAACACTTATGGTGATGTGTCCAAATAGTCTATGACTACATACTTTCACCTTCAGAATAGTCCCCTTGCACAGCAGTACAGCGCTTCCAGCATTCCTGCCACTTCTGGAATGTATCCTGGAAGCGCCACCTTCGATTCGCACTGGATCTCCACAGTGGTGTCAAAATGGCGACCTTTGAGCTGAATCTTCATCCTCAGGAAGAGGGTGGAGTCTGCAGGAGCCAAATCTGGACAATAGGATGGGTGCGGAAGTGAGATTCTCGGCGATCCTCACGCGCAAGTTGCCGATCGGTTTCGTGATTTTCGGGGGTTGTGCTTGTCGAAGGTCTTCCCGATCTCTCTTCGTCTTCCAAGTGACGTTCCTCCGCTCTTGAAGCGCGTGCCACTTAACACATTGCAGCATCATCGTTTGTGTAACGTATGTCACGTCAACCGTTTCTGCGGCAGATTTGCCCGGTTTCACACAGAATTTTACTTTTGCTCTTTGTTCAAACTTGCTGTAAAATTTAGGCGATAGACATCCCCTTTAAACATGCTACAATTATTTTCAGTAGGAAACAAACCGCGTACAAAATGTTTATCTATTTACAGAGCGGTGATTTTGTTTTAGAAGCTTTATGTAGTAGCAGTCTAATGAACATGCCCCACTCCACCTAAATCACGCCTTTTGTTTTTCAGCTACTTGATGTATTTCAATACACCGATTTTGAGAAGAACCGGAACTACATCATGTCTACTCAAGACAGTTTGGTCGGTGGATTTGCCAAATGGCCAGACAGCCATCCAGGTAGAATTACAGTCTCTCTCTCTGTGTGTGTGTGTGTGTGTGTGTGTGTGTGTGTGTGTGTGTGTGCATGCATTAACCGTTGTCATTTGAAACCTCAGTGTAATTCAGTACACAGGGTGTGAATGTCTAATTAATGAGTACAGGTTCTGAAACAGACTGTGTTTAGGTTATTGGAAAATGTTCTATTTTTGCTTTATCTGAGATCTTTGATAAGAAGGTAGATTAGGATTTTTGTTAGAATGACTTTTTGAGAGATCACATTTGATATTGGTGAAAAAAAGGGCAGGGGTGAGGTTTCCCATAATTGGTTGGCTTTTACGTGATTCACTGGAAATGAATGATTGGAATGCGAGACATGGGTGTGATTTATTTTAGAGCTGTCTTGATCAGTCACGACGAGGGTTATGCAAGGTTCTTTATCATTCACATTTTTAATTGTATATTTAAGTCAAGTCAAGTCAAGTTTATTTCTATAGCGCTTTTCACAGCAGACATTGTCTCAAAGCAGCTTTACAGAAATCAACAGTCAAGGTGAATGGTGCGAGTTTGTCCCTGATGAGCAGCCATGGCGACAGTGGCAAGGAAAAACTCCCTTAGATGTAATGAGGAAGAAACCTTGAGAGGAACCAGACTCAAAAGGGGAACCAATCATCATTTGGGTGACATCAAGAGTTTGATCATAAATCTTTTAACAATACAGAACACTGGAGATTGAGAACTAACATGAGTACTGGAGTATAAGATTATAAGTAAATGTTCTTTCTACAGTCTTTGGTATAAAAGTAGGAGCTACTGAGCTCAACATTTGTGATCATCATAGATCCAGCATCAGCTTCTCCATGCCAGAGCCTTTAAACACTCCAGGAGGTCCAATGCCACACATGTAGTGGGATCCAATTGGCACTCGTACGTCTGTAGATGGTTTGGGATGTTTGCGAGTTCGTCATCTACTTCTCCATGATCATCCATCGGTCCATAATCTTCACGAGGTGGGACGTGACTGGAGCTCGCCAAACCTCAGAAAGCCTCGGGATGGGGAGAGAAAGAGAAGCAGTGGAGAGCAATTAGCGTAGCTGCTGTTCATGATATTAACAGCACAAGTTGATAATGTGCATGTGATCAGATGTTCTGGAGCACAAGGTTATGATGTGATGTGTGTTATGTGTAGGTTTTGCTAAAAAGATATGTTTTTAATCTGCACTTAAACTGGGAGAGCGTGTCTGAACCCCGAACACTGTCAGGAAGACTATTCCAGAGTTTAGGAGCTAAATGTGAGAATGATCTACCGCCTTTAGTGGACTTTGCTATTCTAGGAACTACTAGAAGTCCAGAGTTTTGAGATCTCAGGGAGCGTGACCGATTGTAGCGTGTTAAAAGACTGGAGAGATACATGGGAGCCAAACCATTTAGTGCTTTATAAGTGAGTAGCAGTAGTTTGTAGTCTATTCGAAACTTAACAGGAAGCCAATGTAGGGACGATAAGATTGGGGTTATGTGATCGTATTTTCTTGACCTAGTAAGAACTCTTGCTGCCGCATTCTGAACTAACTGAAGCTTGTTTATTAATGATGCAGGACATCCACCTAGTAATGCATTACAGTAGTCTATCCTGGATGTCATGAACGCATGGACGAGCTTCTCTGCATCGGATATAGACAACATATTTCTTAGCTTAGAAATATTTTTAAGGTGAAAGAAGGCTGTTTTTGTAACTTGGTTGATGTGATTTTTAAAAGATAAGTTGCTGTCTAAAATAACTCCCAGGTCTTTTACTGTTGAACTAGTAGTTACAGAACATCCGTCTAAATGCAGGTTGAGATGCTGGAGCTTCTGTATACTATTTTTTCGGCCGATGAGCAAAATCTCCATCTTATCAGAATTTAAAAGTAGAAAGTAATGAGTCATCCAGTCTCTTATTTCCTTAACACACTCAGTTATCCGAGTTAATTGAGCTGTATCGCCTGGTTTAGATGAGATATATATAGCTGGGTATCATCAGCATAACAATGGAAGCTAATTCCATGCCTTCTAATAATATTTCCTAACGGAAGCATGTATATTGTGAAAAGCAGGGGTCCTAGAACTGACCCTTGTGGCACGCCATAATTTACTAGCATTAGCCTGGATAGCTCTCCATTTAAATCTACGAAATGGTAACTATCAGACAGGTAGGATTTAAACCAGCTTAATGCCTGTCCCTGAATGCCGATGTAATTCTGTAGGCGATCGAGGAGGAGATCATGATCTATAGTGTCGAACGCAGCACTAAGATCTAGTAAAACTAATAGAGAGATGTAGCCTTGGTCTGAAGCTAAAAACAGGTCATTAGTGATTTTAACTAGGGCAGTTTCTGTGCTATGATGGGGCCTAAAACCTGACTGAAACTCTTCGAAGATATTGTTCTTTTGCAAGTGGGAACATAACTGGGCAGCGACAATCTTTTCTAAAATCTTAGACATAAATGGGAGATTTGAAATGGGTCTGTAATTCAATAGCGTGTTTGGATCCAGATTAGGTTTTTTAATTAGGGGCTTAATAACTGCTAACTTGAGGGATTTAGGGACGTGACCTAAAGATAGTGAGGAGTTAATAATATTGAGAAGAGGCTCACCAGCTGTATATAACACTTCCTTCAGTAGTTTAGTAGGAATTGGATCTAACTGACATGTTGTTGATTTAGCTTTGATAATAACATCCTACAGCTCTTCCTGTCCTATACATGTAAAACAGTGTAGTTGTGGAGTTGAAGGTGACACTGTGTCAGGAGATGCTGTCAGAGGTTGAACTGCCACAATTGTTTTTCTAATGTTATAAAATTTTTTCAGTGAAGAAATTCATAAAGTCTTCACTACTAAACTGTGATGGAACACATTTTTCAGATCCCTGATTTGTAGTTAGTTTGGCTACTGTACTGAAAAGGAACCTGGGATTGTTTTTGTTATTTTCTATGAGTTTGCTCAGGTGTTCAGCTCTAGCAGCTTTTAGCGCCTGTCTGTAGCTGAGCATACTGTCTTTATACGCAATTCTAAATACCTCCAATTTAGTTTTCCTCCATTTTCTTTCCAGATTACGTGCTGTTCTCTTGAGGGCATGCGTATGACTATTATACCAAGGTGCAGGTGCTTGTTCTCTAACCTTTATTAACCGGAGGGGGGATGTCTAATGTGCTAGTGAGGATAAGGTCTATGTTGTTAGCCATTTCATCAAGATTATTAGCAGTTATGGGTTTAGTGTGAAATTGAGATAAATCAGGCAGGTTATTTATGAATCTGTCCTTAGTGGTCGGAACAATAGTCCTATCAAGTCGATAGCGTGGTGAAACACGGCTAATCTGCTCTACCGGTAGTGTGTACAGTATGAGATAATGGTCTGTGATGTCATCACTCTGAGGTAAAATATCTCTATCAGTGACGTCTGCTCCGTGGGATATTATTAAGTCTAGTGTGTGGTTAAAACGGTGAGTTGGTCTGGTGACGTTTTGTTTAACTCCAAAAGAGTTTAATAAGTCAACAAATGATAATCCTAGAGCATCGTTTACATCATCTACATGAATATTAAAATCGCCTACAAGCAGCACTTTATCAAAATTGATCAAGAGGTCTGAAAGGAAACAAGCAAACTCTTGAAGAAAATCAGCGTAGGGCCCTGGGGGGTCCGAATTGAGCTTGAAATCATTCGGGAATGGCCTAATAACCCTTTCCAGATTGATGAACACAGCAATTGCTGAGATCCGATAATAGATGATTTAGATTTATTAAGATTAATAAACCATAGAATTCAAAGAGGGTGTACATTCTCTTTCACACGGCTAATTGTGTGTGTGTGTGTGTGTGTGTGTGTGTGTGTGTGTGTGTGTGTGTGTGTGTGTGTGTATACAGTATATATAAATATTCTAAATTTTTTTTTAAAGAGAGACCCTTTCAGGACAGAGCACTTGAATCAAAGGTGCTGCATGCAATCCATTAAAGTGTTTGCTATCTGGGGTTTTTTATTTTTTTATTTTTTTTGTTTACTGTGCAGTTTCTATGCCGTGCCTGAGGGAAGCGAGAATGACATGAGGTTTGTTTACTGTGCTGCGTGTATCTGCTACATGCTGGACGACTGGTCAGGAATGGACTGCGCAAAAGCCATCGATTACATCAGAAAGAGCATGGTGAGTCGGAGACACTTCCGTCTTTAGGTTTATCAAGTTCCTTCTTGAACAGTGCACTAAACACATTGGTGTAGCAATCACTTTACAGAAACGAGGGAATGCAGAGAGACATTTATACAGCGTTTTTTTTTTTTTTTTTTTTTTTAACCCGCTTTGCTTTTTATTTCACGGGCAAGTTGTGCCGATCAGCCATTTAGTTACACATAGCTGCAAAACAAAGCCGGAGAACATGATCCGGTGAGGTCGTTATCTCGGCACAAAGGCTGGGCTCCATTACACCTGCCCTTCATTTCAACCACCTGAGACCAAGGGGTCAAACGTGAAAGAGTTTCAACTGGCACAGACAAAGTCCACTTTGTTTCCGGCAGGTCTCTCTCTCTGGGGATTTTCGTATATGGAAAGAAAAAAAAAACCAGCTCTGGCGTGGTCATGCTTTGTGGTCTGGTTCTCTCCTTCTACAGTCGCAGTGACACCAAACAATTGTATCCATTGTGTGCATGCATATGTTACGTTGTTTCCGTGATGCATCATGAGTGACAGTTCGTACAGGGATCTTCTTGCCTGGCTTTATTTCTCTGCATTTTGTCAAATAAAGAAAAGTGTGTTTCTTACTATCCAAACCAGAGACATTTATTTTTTTATGCAGAAAGAGGGTTTTGCCATAATCTCCTCTTTATATTTTATAGTTGTAGCTGATATGTGAAGAGTCACTGGGTGTGAATGGTGGTGGTGGTATCCGAATTACAAAGGATCTAAAGACTTTTCAGAAAACACGAAACGGGTTTGAAGCTGTTATAAAGGCAAGGGTTGGACACAAGATTTTCGAGAAGAAAGGGAGACAGAGTTATGTGTGATTTCTATTGTAAAAGAAACATCTAAGAGCTCTGACACCATTTTTTTTTATTGTCCATATCGTTTTATCATAACAGGATACGGACTTTTGACTATATCTTGCCTATATTAATGAATGTATATACTCCGAAAGCTAGCATACATAAAAAGATGGGGAGGTGCCCTGTATTACACATATGCTCTCAGCTAGCTATAAATAAACAGTGTTAAGCTCAAGGGATTGTCAGGCCACTAATCGTCTTAATGAGCACATTTTGGTGTTCGAGTACTAAACCCTCCCATGGAGTGAGAAATAGAAAAGACGTGACTAAAAATATTTGCGTATTATTGATTGCAAATGATTTCTAGGATCTCGTTTCATGTGGTTTTTCTTACGAATGAGGATCTAGAGGGAAGCGGTTTCGGCTTCTCTTTTTGTTTCAAGCAGAGGCCGGTGTTTTGATCTTGATCTTGAGTGGTATCGCGTGTTGCTGTGTTTCTTTGGATCTGGTTGCGCGATGAAAAGAGTCACATACAATTTCATGTTTACTTTGGGATTACCCAAGTGACACAAAATGTTTATTTCAGGGTTAGAGACTGTTTAATGCGGCATTAAACGGCTGTTGGAACTCAGTAAGTCGTATGAAATTGAACTCGTATCAGTAGGGTGTGACTAATGAAACTAAACTAATCTCTATGGTTATGTACCCGGTGCTTAATTGGCATGACTGTATAACTGGAGACATTGCAGATGTTACACACTAAAAAGGCAGGTATAAATGGTTCTCATAATGCAAGTGTATATGTGAATACGTAGCTTGGGAAATCTAAATTGTGCAGATTGTTAATGTTCAAATCAAGAATCAGATCTTGAGAGGAGAAATGTTCTCTCTGGCGTTGTTGTTGGTGCCAGAACAGCAGTTTTGGGTATTTCTAAAGTTGTTGAACACCTGGGATCTACATCATTATTATCAGAATGGTGTGGGTGCAAACTTATAGCGAGTGCCAGAAGTGTGTTTTTTTTTTTTTTTTTTTTTTTTTTTAGATAAAAGAAGTCAGAAACACAGTGTTTGGCCCTTTTTGTTACTGATATAATAAATCTGACACTGAATTTATAGTTGTTGTTTTTTTCCTCTGCTAAACCCACTGATTTAATGCCACTTGTATTTATATTTATTATCTAAACATCAGCTAGCCTTTAGGACTTGCAAATGGCATACTAAGACCTTCTTTCTAAAATCGAGCATCTTGTATCTTTGGGGAAAAATTAATAGAATTAAAGTAATGGCATTTTCAAAGATTCATAAGTATTTTCAGTATGTTTTTTTTTTTTTTTTGAGGTCGTTTAAATAATCTGTTTTTTCCTATAAATCGGCACCGATAATTGATTGCTGGAACGATCGGCTATCGGCAAAAAAACATACCGATAGTTTTTCCGGCTTGTTGTAATTACAAGAGCGACCTCTAGAGTCAAATCATTGACGCAACATGCTGTTTGTATTTACACGTGAGACTGCACGCTGAATAGAGTGCTATATTTATATTTATTACTCTAATGTATTAATTATAGAATAATATTTATTCATTATATAGTCATAATTTTATTTTGCACATTTTCATAATGCACTACTTGGGGGATAATAAAAAGGTTGTAATAATGTTTCAAAACTATTTTGCATGGAGTTTCTTTCTTTTTTTGATCGGTTGATCAATCGGTTAACAGCGAGTATGATCCTCGCCTAGGTACCAAATGTCATTATTCAAACAATACTATAAGGGTTGTGCCGATAGGATTGTGTATGGATGATAGGCGGAGATATCGGTGAACGCTGAGGTCTACGGCGATTTCAAGATGATATTTGGCTCGTTAATCATTAATGAATTGAATGTTTTTAATTTATTAAATGAAAATATTATTATTATTATTAATAATAATAATAATAATAGTAATAATAATAAATGAACTACAATTAATTTGCCCAGCTATAGCCTACACTCACATCACACCTGCAGCACTGTGCGAAGAAGAATTTGCCTATTAGCTATTAAAGCAAAATAATTTTCCGTAGTATATAAGGATTAGGCTAGGCTACATTAGGATATTTTTAGAGAAACATTATAATAAATGTATAATAAATTGAGATTAGTTTGAGGCACATTGGAGCTGTTCTTGCGTCTTTGCGGAGGCCTCGTTGTCTCAGCCAGCTGTGAGTGAATGCTACGTTAATTGAACGACAGACGCCAAAAGCAAAACAGTTTAGCCATAGCCATGTGAGCCCTTTTATAGCTGCAACAATTTTGACCCCGTTGTCAGTAAGTCATGCAGGGGGAAAATGGATTAACTGTAAGACATGTAGGGGGTCATATTTATGCTTGTTCCACATGTTTGTGGATAAAGCGACAAGGTCAGCCGCTTTTAAATCTTCAGTGATGATCTCTGTTTTATTGTACAGATCTGGGATAGCAGTTTTGGAGAGCTACCAGCAGCTCGTATTGTTTGTCAAACGTCTGAAGTAGCTCTTTAAAAAATTCCTTTAAAGCGGTGTGAAAGGAAACCATCTCCTTAGCAATATATTAAGAAACAGCTGCCGTGCACACCCACCTTTCACTGTTTCGTTTGTACTTGGTGCTTTTTGCAAAATCTCTGGTGATGGATGGCTGACTTGGATCTTTGCCGACAGTCAATAAAGTTTCTTTTGGTGCTAGATTAGCAGCACCAGCGGAGTGGTGAGTAGGCAAATGTACGAACAGGTTGGTTGTTTGAGATTTGAATTACTGACACAACTTTGGTGCAAAGTTTGCAGATTGCTTGAGTAATGTCCTCCGGCTCGCCTTTTGCATCTGGTTTAAAAACCCCCCAAAAAAATGCCAAATCGGCGACGTGCCATTTTTTTTTTTTTTTCTTGCTAACCAGCTCCATCTTTATTTGCAGAATTACGGAGTGAAATTTCCTTTTTGGGTCATTACCAGAGCTAAAAAAGTAATGCAAATTAAGTAGCTGATTAAATAAGAAAAATATGTAGACATAAGTGAAGTAAATTAAAAGAAAAATTATTAATGCCTTAAAAAATAATTAAATACATGAGCAAATAAGTAAAAGAAATTGGGCTGCCCCACCCCATACGATAAAGTGCATCGTCGATATAAATATCCAATATAAATGGAAATCCGCAGCAGGACCGAATGTCCAGGAACGTTAGGAACTAACACATTTCATAAATTTTTTTCAAAACACATTATTGAATAATCTAGACATTATGTCACTTTAATACAATAAGGTACAATAGGGGCTGCGGGGGTGCGGAACTCGCAGTGGGAACTCTTAGAACGTAGAACGAGTTCTGGAGGACCACTGTATCTGTCTAGAATACACAATGTTTTAGGTTCCTCAATCTAAGCAATTTTACTTCACAATATGGAAAAACCCTTTCATTAAAATGGGAAAAGAAACGGTACACTTCATGCACTTGCCTCAAAATGATCATGTGTTTTACAGAACAGCAGCAGATATAATTAATGGTAGTTACAATGTTAAAGTGTTATTAAATAATTCTCTAAAATTACAGGACTCTGGTCAGAAACCGTAGTTAAGCCATTATAAAGTGAGTGCTGAAAATGCAGTGATTGTTTTTGTATCTAATGTGGGACTGTTTTTTGGTCTCCATAGCGTCCACACTTTTTACTCGACACAATATCTAAGCTGCATTGAGATTTAGCTCTTGGAGGCTTTGCTAAAGCGGCTAGGATAGGATTAACCATGTCACCAAACCGTGACGCCCCGGATTCGAACAGCCTCGTATGAATTAATGTCAGCCGGATGTCTGATTTCTGTTTCATTTGTGGTACATTTCTTATATTCCTATTAAACAGTGGCGTTCACAGTGTAGTGATGGCATGTGCTTATTGTGCGATGTGGAAATGTTGATGATCTGAATTTTTGTTTTTCTTCTTCATACCTCTAAAGATTTAGGATTTATTCTATGTAATTCTATAGGATGTGCTGCACAATGTTCCGTGTCTTTGTTGAAAGACAAATGATATCCAAACTACAGAGAGCCACTACAGTATGGCGGCTCAATGATTGGTGATTGTGAAAGAAAGCGCACCATGTTTGTCACAACCCCTTGCGAATGACACCAAGTAGTCAAATCATGAAAGATTATTGCGTAACAATAAAAAATTTTGTTTAGTTAAATGCTGCGAACAGTCTGAACAGATCACACATTGGTTAAAAAAAAAAAAAATGAGCAAAACAGATGCCTCGCTACTGAACCTTTTAGGTGCAAAACGAGGAAAGAACAATACATTTATATATGTGTGGCTATAACATAGTTCTAAAAGTAAAGCAAAAGTGTTAGAATACAAGGCAAACCTATTTTCCAATTTACATGTTAAAATTGGAAAATTATGTAGTGTTTTTTTTTTTTTTTGTTTCAGTGGACCTCTTTCCTTTTTTTAGGAGTTATATTTTGTTTGACAGTTTTAGGGTAGACAGAAATGATCACATGCACATGAAGTTCCCCCTTTGGGAAGATTTTCTGGTATGTGGATCATTTTTTAAAGCTTTATTTATAGCTTTTTATCTTGTTCGCTATCTGCTAGATAGCATTTACTGAAACACATAGAAAGGAAAATAAAAATAAAATTGGCTCGTTAGCTGCATGTCATAATATCTATTTGTTTTGGATATTAGCAGAGCAAAAAAGTACTCACTTCAATATAATTGAGCATCAAGGCACAACGACAATACTCTACACCGCTGACTTTTGGTAGAAGAGGATAATAAACATAAACCTTCCTTTAGTCTATTACTAATTACTACACTTAACTAGCAAAGTAGCTGGCTTGACCATTATGTTTACTCTATTAGCTAATGCACTATGTAGGATTGTCGGTAACATTGAGTTCTTGTTATATCAGCCCAGTCTTTACAAATGTATTTCGGTAGGAAATATTATATATTATTCCCAAGTGCAATTTATTCATAATATGGATGACAAAATTAAATGTACATATACATGAGTGTGTGTGTTTTTTTACTAGTGCTAAACCAATAATATTTCCATAGTGTTTTTATTGATCTTTTTCTGGTCTATTTTTAATGTGTCTTCTAAAATGATCGTTCTTTTCCAGTCCTATGACAACGGCATCGGGCAAGGTGCTGGACTGGAGTCTCACGGTGAGTGACGATTATCGCAAATGATTGTATCAGCCATGCAAATACATTCGCATATCAGCCTCTTCCTGCTTCACCTGCCATCTGTTTGTTCCTCGCATCTGTTCAGTTCAGCGTGAGCACGCCGCATTCTCAGTTATGATCCATTCATCTTCCCTGTATAGTCTCAGCTCACTCAAGTTTCTACAGCTACGGTGATCACTGTGTGATTTAACAAAAAGATCACAGGACTTTGCTGACGGTTTCTTTGATCTTCCCAAAGCCTCACCTTTAACAGGAACTTGGCACTCAGGCACTATTATTTTGTGGGATGTCCCCGGAAGTGAAATTAGATGCGTGGCTCAGGAGTGCCTCAGGCACTGGGGGGGACCAGATTTAGATCCAACTTTGTCATTGTGCAGAGTACAAGTACAGGGCCAATAAAATACAGTGAGCAATGTATATAAATAATTAAATATCCCAAAATATATTAATCTGCATGTGTCACGTATAAGGTACCAGTGCAGAGATCAGCTCAATGCTGTTGTTTACAAAGTGCAGTGAATATATATTTCAAACAATAGTGTATTTACTCCTGACTGACGATGTCTGACAATGCAGCCACATAAAAGCCAGACTATTATTATTATTCTTATGTTTATTATTGTTTCATCTGTAACCGTTAGTCATATCCCCAATTCTTCCTACATTTCGGTTCTCTTCATTATGAGCTGCGATTCAGTCAGGAAGCTCCGACTGAGTGACTGAAAATGCCGTGGTTAACACATGGTATTGTTATCGTGGTGTCTCTCGTTTCCTAGGTGGTTCGACATTCTGCGCCATAGCCACGCTGTGTCTGATGGGCAAATTAGACGAGATGTTCAGCGAGCGTGAACTGAACCGAATGCGCAGGTGGTGCATCCTCAGACAACAGAACGGTTTCCATGGACGCCCCAATAAACCTGTGGATACGTGTTACTCATTCTGGGTTGGAGCGACACTGGAGGTAATTGAGAGTGGTTCTGTTAAATTTTTTTTCTTAGGTTTGTGGATTTGTCCCAGCAAATATGCAGTAATTGCAGACAGGATGAACAATGTGGATGGGGTACTCTGTGACTTTGTGTTTTTGTTCATTATTTCTTTGTGTTTTGTCTTTCGAACACAGACAAATTCTGAAAAAACGGTTACAACGTTAATTTCTAGCGGTCACCACAATATCGTAAATCTGAATAAAACAACTCGCTATAATAAAATCTGAGTAATACAAATCTACAGAAGCACATCCGTAAGCAGTACATGATTCCTCTCACTGGAGCGTGTGATTTTGAACAGCAGGTGTGTTGGTTTGACTGTTCGAGCACAAAATTCTTCAGTGTGTATTGTTCGAGTTACTGTCACTTAGAAGAATGTGTGTTTTGTCCCAAGGAGAGAAAAGTGTCCACTGTCGCTGCATGATGTAGCCTGTAAGGAAACAGAGCAAATGATTGTTTACATCTCAGTTGTTCCAGCAACCGATCTTATTGTTTTACTGGTAAATGGATGTTCAGGGTTGCTCAATAAAACCCTAGAGATATACACTAAGTGGACAAAAGTATTGGGACACCAGACTTTTCCAACCATATGTGATTCTTCCTTGAACGTTTATCAGAACGTCGGAGGCACGTGTGGTAGCATAACATTTTTCCCTTTGCTTGAACGAGGAGACCCAAACTTGTTCCAGCATGATGATAAGCCAGTTCTATGAAGATATGCTTTACATGAGTTAAAGTGAAAGATCTTGAGTGGCCTGCTTAGAGCTCTGACCTCAACCCTGCTGAACACCTTAGGAATGAAGCCATATGCTGACTGCACCCTGACTTATTCCTAATGCGCTCGTGCAAAAAAACAACAAAATCTAGTGGAACATCTTTTCTCCAGAGAAGTGGCGGTTACTATAATAATAAACAGGGACTAAAAGAAACATAGAACACTTATGGTGATGTGTCCAAATAGTCTATGACTACATACTTTCACCTTCAGAATAGTCCCCTTGCACAGCAGTACAGCGCTTCCAGCATTCCTGCCACTTCTGGAATGTATCCTGGAAGCGCCACCTTCGATTCGCACTGGATCTCCACAGTGGTGTCAAAATGGCGACCTTTGAGCTGAATCTTCATCCTCAGGAAGAGGGTGGAGTCTGCAGGAGCCAAATCTGGACAATAGGATGGGTGCGGAAGTGAGATTCTCGGCGATCCTCACGCGCAAGTTGCCGATCGGTTTCGTGATTTTCGGGGGTTGTGCTTGTCGAAGGTCTTCCCGATCTCTCTTCGTCTTCCAAGTGACGTTCCTCCGCTCTTGAAGCGCGTGCCACTTAACACATTGCAGCATCATCGTTTGTGTAACGTATGTCACGTCAACCGTTTCTGCGGCAGATTTGCCCGGTTTCACACAGAATTTTACTTTTGCTCTTTGTTCAAACTTGCTGTAAAATTTAGGCGATAGACATCCCCTTTAAACATGCTACAATTATTTTCAGTAGGAAACAAACCGCGTACAAAATGTTTATCTATTTACAGAGCGGTGATTTTGTTTTAGAAGCTTTATGTAGTAGCAGTCTAATGAACATGCCCCACTCCACCTAAATCACGCCTTTTGTTTTTCAGCTACTTGATGTATTTCAATACACCGATTTTGAGAAGAACCGGAACTACATCATGTCTACTCAAGACAGTTTGGTCGGTGGATTTGCCAAATGGCCAGACAGCCATCCAGGTAGAATTACAGTCTCTCTCTCTGTGTGTGTGTGTGTGTGTGTGTGTGTGTGTGTGTGTGTGTG
>JAAIIK010019140.1:3248-23890 GCA_014706435.1 Silurus glanis | reverse complement strand
CTCTTCTGGACTTTATTATTTAATTAATAAACTCTTTTGAACCGAGTTACTTGAACTGATTCAAAGGAGTCAAAATTACTGAACCAAATCTTTTTTTAACTGAATTGATCAAACTGAACGGATTAAAATATTTAAATAAACTTATTAAATTCAATTGTTATTTTGTAATGTTTTGAATTCCAAATATTTATTTCTGATGTTTTGTAACTAACTGAGGTGGTCAGAAGTTATATTTGAACAGTAGATGTTATAAGGCTGCATTCAAACTAAACTTTTTGCAGCAATCGATAGTTTTGATCAGTTTAACTTCTGTTCATGTTCAAATTATTTCAATCAGAACCTTTATTTTAATATCATTTACTTTTGTTACATTTTCCCAACATTTTATCATGTGGATTTAAATTTTTAGTTACGAGTTAAATGAAGTCCAACACTTTAATAAAAGACATAAAACACACACAATATTAAAATATACAATTTTTATTAAATATTACAATAAACATTGATGTTTTGTACTTTATTATATGTATGGCATGGCTGAATCTAAACCTGCACAGAGCTTTGCAAATTGTTGCTCTCCAGTGCTGCCATTTCCTGTTCCTCATGAATTATTGAGGAATCTGATTATAAAGCGAGTGATGTTTTGTTTGGTCTTTTGTTTCTTCTTCCATTCACTCTCAAACTCCAAAGTTTCCTCCAGCTGAGCAACATGTTCCTCCAGTCGCTCTCGTTCTCTCATCAAATGATTTCTCTCGTGCTCTGCCCTCTTTTTCTCTTCCTCACAGTGGTTGAGGAAATCCTGAAGCTTCTTGGTGGTTTGGAGGTGTGAGGTGGTCATTTCCTCCAGGTCGTGTTTGGCCTTCTCTTTTTCTTTCACGAGTTTATTTTGCTCAGAATGCAAAGTGGCCTCTCGCAGAGCAAGACGTGTCTCCAATTGGTCTCTGTCTCTCATCAAATTATTGTTCTCTTCCTCACAGTGATTCAAGCAATCCTGAAGCTCTCTGATGGTCTGGAGCTGTAACTTGTTCCTCTCCTCCATGTCTAGTTTGGCCTTCTTTTCTTTTCTCAAAGTGGCCTCAAGCTGAGCAACACGTTCCAGCAGTTGCTTTTGTTCTCTTACCCAGCTCTCTCTCTCACATTCTACAGATTCCTCCTGTTCCTCATAGAGTTTCAGGGAAGTCTGGAGCTCGGGGATGTTCTGGAGGTGTGTGGAGTTTCTGTCCTGTTCCCACTGCTTTCGCTCAGAAGCCAAAGTAGCCTCCAGCTTTTGCACCGTCTGTTCCTGAATGGCTTTTTCTTCTTTCTCATTTGTGCTGTTCTTTATCATGAGATTAGGAAATGCATTCAAGTCTGTTACTACTTTCTCCATAAGTTCCAGATCCTCCTTCTTTTCAGCAATCTGCTTAGTTTTCTTCTTTCTTCTGCTTTGAAAAATATCTCTTAACCTTCTAAAGAGCTTTATTTTTGTGTCTCTTTACTTACAAGTAGTAAATTCACAAATGAGAAACTGAGGCGCGCTCTGACTTATAGTGACGCGTCCTACTGTGATGTCACATCCAAACGCCCCGCCCTCCGCCTGTGACATCATCCCAAACTAACACACACACACACAGTCTCTCTCGCTCTCTCTCTCTCTCTCTCTCTCTCTCTCTCGCTCTCTCTCTCTCTCAGATTACAGAGGGAAAACGCAGATAAAATATCATGTCTTCATAACTTTTCTGTTGTTCCTGAGAGAAGAGCGATATTACAGTCATAAATAAGATAAAAACGGCTGTAAACTGTGTATAAAGCGAGTGAAGGTCAGCGGGACTCCATGCTCTCTGAGGACGGACCGGGGCTAGCTTAGCATGCTAACTTCACAGAATTATACCAAGATTATCCAAGAAATTGTAATAAACTGAAATACAGCAGTGACGCAGGTACAAGAGAAATAGACACACGTTAGCAACGCCACTTTACCGTTCTTTCACATCTCATCTCATCTGTTCAGGCAAACCTTCCTCAGCATTTATTTCACATTCTCCAAGACAAGGAGAGGCTTCAGGATTTTCTTCTCAGTGCTTGTTTAATAATATGTCCATCAGCATCATTATCAGGTATATATGTAACAGGATTTAGCAGTGGGATTTGCTCGTGTCCACCATGTGTTGGCTGCATGTGCATGAGGTGGATCTGGATGCTCTAATCAAGTCTCTTCTCCTTGCATATGTGGGGCTTCTTAAATAATGTGTTCACAGAGGATAAGGAGGATTAGGTGACTCCAGTGAGTGAGTTTCATCTTCATTATGGATGTGGCTCCTTCCTACTAAAAAGAAATAGTCTTTCATTGAGATCTCTCCTGATTCAGCCCTGAGTTCTCACTTAGGCAGTCTTCTAAGGTCAACAGACCAATTGGTGCACAGGTTAAGAGAGAACTGCTTTGATGATCAGCAACAGTGGATTCACGAGAGCAGAACCAGTCATAATTCTAGTTCTGGTGATGTCTAGAACAGTCGCTGGACACAGATTCTTCGACTCACAAACATTGGAAGACTTCAGGCTTCGTATCAGGTGCAAAAGGATGTGTTGGCTTTTCTGTGGCCAGAGGAAGAGTTAGTGAAGAGTTTTCTTATTTATCTCTCAGAATTCTTGTTAGTCTTCACCATTTTTTTATTGGTGTGTTATAAGGTGAATGTGTCTCGATCAAAATACAACAAAATTACAACAATAAATCGTCAATAACTGGAGCAATGCCGGCCTTCTTCTCTTCTGACAACAGATACAGTTTAATGACAACCCGATGATGTGTTTTCATGAGTGCATGATTTTACCTGGATGAACCCTGCTCATCTTTATAAGAGGCCTATAGTTTAGGGTTAACTTCATAACATTTGGACTACCACTGAGAGCATCTTGAGCAGCTGCATCACTGCCTGGTTTGGGAACTGCACCGTCTCGGACCGCAAGACCCTACAGAGGATAGTGAGGACGGCTGAGAAGATCATCGGAGTCTCTCTCCCCTCTTTTATGCACATTTACAGGACACGCTGCATTCGCAAAACAAACAGCATTGTGGACGACCACACACACCCGTCACACACACTTTTCACACTCCTGCCATCAGGAAAACGGTTCCGAAGCATTCGGGCCGCCACATCAAGACTGTGCAACAGCTTTTTCCCGCAAGCCATCAGGCTACTTAATACACAGAACTGAAGGGAACTCACACACACACACACACACACACACACACTCAAATGTGTGTTATCAAACTGTACAACCTGGACTTAACACTTAACACACTCTCATCACTCATCTCAATCCATTCCACCATCATCTATTTATTATTATTTATATTTGACTGTACTACACTGTTTAACTGCTGTTTTTTTGCACCTTTCACTGTATTACTGTTTACATGCCGTCTTTTGCACCTTCGACTACTATATTGTTTACATGCTTTTTTGCACCTTCGACTTTGTTATTTTATACTACACTGTTTACATGCTGTCTTCTGCACATCTTGACTGCTGCTGTATTTTTGCACTACAGTGTGTTTCTTATATTCACTCCCGGGTATAGTTTTTACAGTTCACAGTACTGTATAACCAAGTATACAGTAGGTTTACTGGTCGGCGCTATCTTGGTTTTGTGTCTTGTCTTGTGTTGTCTGTCTGTACTGTTTTTTGTCTGCACTGTTTGCACCAGGTTGCACTCGATGCACTTTATGTAGCTTGTGTTGTGTTGTAGCTTTATGCTATTGTTTAGTGTAGCAACAGCGTTCCGGAGGAACGTTGACTTCATCTGGTTTGGAGTCCTCTTATCAGGGATTAAATCTTCTGGGTGACGTTGTGTCTCCGTTGAGAGCATGAAAACAGAAGGAAATGACAGTGAAATATTGGTTACAAAAAAATTAATCTCCAATGCCAATTTTATGCACCATATTTCTTCCTGAAAGGTTCAGAGGCTATTTTGGAATTACTGTAGCGGTGAACATGGGACTGCACTTCATCCTGCAACATCTGGACAAATCAGGACGACTGTGAGGATCCTGACTTCAGTTCGGCCTTCAACACCGTCATCCCAACACTCCTTTTTTTATTATTATTTATGTTTATTTTTATTTAGCATTTTAAAAAAGTGTGCAAATGGAAGCTTCTGTCACCAAAACAAACTCCTTGTGAATGCAAACATACTGAATGAAGCTCTTTCTGATTCTGATTCTGAAAAACACAATAAGCATAAGACTGGTATTTGAACATTAGAAAAACAGTAGAAGAATAAAGTAATGAAAATGAAAGTAGTGGTCAGTGCTGCTGATGCCAAACAGAGAAGCAGTTACACTTTGACTGAAATCACAGCGCCACTAAACAAGTCATGCAATATACAGAAAGAGAAAAAGGAATATTGTTGCTCTATGTGTAAAAGCATAGCAGCGTCATGGCATAAACTAAGTGATATACAGTTATTAGCCTGTTTCATTCAATGCATTAGCTTTTACTATCCTCATAAAGAGATGAGTGATAGAGCTGCATACATGCCTTTATCTTTTATACGTTTCCCCTCTTCTTCTTTCCTCTTTATTCTGGATTGGGATCCTGATGGCTGAGATATTAATTTTTTTTGCATCCTAGAAAATCTCTGAGGAAACAAATATTCTTAGGTGAGGGAAGAGAAATGAGGATGGAAACCCGAGAGTGACTGGAGGAAGCTGTACAGCTGTTCAGCAATATGACTTCAGCACTAGAGAAAGAAAACAAGAGAAAGAAAAAGAGGAGATCAAGCTGGACATGTCCTACATATAATAAAGTACAAAAATATCAGTGATTATTGTAACGGAATATTTTTTATTCCTTCAAAATAAATAAATATCTTAAATATTGTGTGTGTGTTTTGTTTCTATTATTAAATTATTATTGGACATCATTTAAATTTAACTAAGAATTAAAATCCACATGAGAAAATGTTGGGAAAATGGGACAAAAGTTTAAACCCAATTTTACATGAACAGAAGTTAAAGTAATAAAATAAACAGTTATTGAACAGTATTCACAGTATCAGTTTAAATATTAAATCACAATAACACAGAGATTAAATCAGTTTACAATACATGAGTTCTTCATGGGTTCATCTGATGCACACAATACTATAAAGTTTAGTTCCAATGCAGCCTCATAACATCATAGTTCAAGTATAACTTTTGACAACCGCAGTTAGTAGAAAAACATCAGAAAGAACTATTTAATAGATTCATTTTAATAATTCAGTCCATTCAGTTTGGTCAATTCAGTTCGAAAAGATTCGATTCGATGATTTCGACTCCTTAGATTCAGTTCAAGTAACTCAGTTCAAGAGTTCAGTTCGGTCAATGAAGTCGACCGAGTCTGAATCCATAGATAGTTAAAGAAATTTTATTTCAGCAGTCTCTCAAAAAGAAACCAGCAGGTGGTCAGAATGTTCCTACTCTGTTCCTGGGTTAGTTTCAGGGGTTCACCTCAGTCAGCTTCATCTGGTCATTTATGATTCTACAACATTCATATAGTCACTCGGGTCAACTTCCGGATTGTGCGGTCCCTCTGTAATCTGTACATGCGCAAAGTGAGTGTGTGTGTGTGTGTGTGTGTGTGTGTGTGTGTGTGAGAGAGATAGAGAGAAAGAGAGAGAGAGAGAAAGAAAGTGAGTGACATGATGATGTCACAGGCAGAGGGAGGGGCATCTAGGTGTGATGTCACAGTGTGACACGTCTATATAAATCAGAGCGTGCTTTTGTTTCTCATTTGTGAATTTACCAATTGTAAGTAAAGAGACACTAAATTGACAACCACCAAACAAACAAACAGCAGCAAGAAGCAGCAGCGATTAGCAGCAACTAAAAAAACATTACAACCTCTCTTCTATTGAACATTTCTTTATACAGGTACCTGGTAAGTCGTCTAAATAATTATGGCAGAATATTGTAGATTATTTAGTAGAAGACTCGAAAAGTACAAAGTCATTATTCAGCGACATTAGCATGGGTAACTAGCCAGCTAGCTAAGCTTAGCTTTTTAAATTAATCCAACAAATTGACCTAATAATTAGTATAGATCTTATTAGATACAATGAAGTAGGTTAATTTAACCTATTTAGCCCATATTTTAATCAAACTCATGTAACCTGTTTACTCCAAGTATAATTAACATAATATACTAATAAATAGAGTAGAATAGGGTCAGACTGGGACTACAATTTTAATAATCCTTGCAGCCATGGCATGTTTTATCTGTTGTGGAATTCCTTGCCGGTGTTTAGACAATACGTACAGCTCCCAGTGTATAAAATTACAGGTGAAGAGTCTTCTACAGAAAACATCTCCACAGATATGGATCAAAACATCTATGTGGATTTGGACAGAGGGATTATGGCCCTAGTCGATGAGAAAAAATGACTGTAACAAACGTTTCCTTATAACTAAAAGCACTAAACCCTTTCTACGCTTCAATTCTGATCCTTTGATAATATCATATATAAATCATGTTGTTGTTGTGTTTATTTTATGCTGTGTGCAGGAACATGGCAGCTGGTGAACAAAGGTGGCTTCTGCAAGGTCTGCGTCTGCATCAAGGCACGTGTGCGTACATCGAAGCATGTGCTGAGGGGTATCGCTTCAACTTTGTCACCTTTAGAGCTCCCTGCGATGCTTGTTTTTTCCTTGTTCTTCTAAAGCATTGCCTGTGGTGCCTGGAGCAGCCCACCTGTCCTTTAGGTAAACGGTGCCATCATTTACCCCGTAAATGGTTTAGGTTTCCTCCAGAAAAGGACGAATTTGTTTGGGAAACTGATGCGGACCCGTTCAGACCGGTGATCGACATTCTGCACCACGCTGACATGTTCTCCCCAGAGGGAATGTGGCTAGATTCCATCCAGAACTCTGTCTATGATCTTCCTGCAGGACTTCAGCTGATCACCCGTATCTTTCATGTGCGTAGGGCTATTACCCTTGTCCAATCGTTTGGAGTTCCTGCCCGCTCGCTGGTTGCTCCGAGCACTCACAGTTTTCTCTTCACGGACTTCGTCATGCAAAGCACCTTTGTAACGTACTACACCATCACCTTCTGTGGCTATGTTCTATGGACAACTGAACCAGCGAAACATCGTGATTGGAATTGTCGTCCTATCCTTTGTCGCAAATTTCACACAATCGGAACAGACTCAATGGTATTCTCATCGAGACGTCACGGTGGTGGTTTGAGGTTTCACGATGCGGTGTGGTCTTCACTGCAGTCTCACAGTTCTATATCTGCTCCCCTGCCGCACTGGATCAAACGACTATCGCCCATTCCATAGTTAAGCCACTTTGCACTGGACTGCATCAACTTTCATTTGCTTTTATTTTCTTATGTTTTCACATTTGTTAGTTACTTTACTATCACGACTGAGGATGACCTTGGTGGTGAGTCCACTGTCGCGCCACTGGCGGGCAGAGTGGGAATTTTACATCAAATTAGGTTGCTGTCAGGGTTTTTCGCCCACTCCTCGTTCATCATGTTGTGATTAGGCTTATCCGTTGATGCTTTGAGGTTGGGTGATGATGTCGATTTTGGTCGATTTTTGTTTTTTGTTTTTTTTTTTTGTTTTCGATTTCGCTCGATTTTTTGCTTAGATTTTTGTCTTATTTTGATTTTTTGTCTATGTTTCATTTTTTTTAGTTATAAATATATAAATGAATAAAATTATTTTTGTGTTATGTGACATGTATGTTTGTTAATGGTTTAAAATAGAAGTAAGCATAGAGTGTGAGACTAATTAATAAGGGAGTGATGGATCTAATCCACCTTATCTAGCATGTGACCAAATAATTAGCAGTGTTGGGCAATAACGCGTTACTGTAATGAAGTTACTTTTGACAGTTACTAATACTGTAACGTGTTACTTTTAAAAATAAAGTAACTCCGTTACCGTTACCGTATGGTGCGTTACCCGTTACTTTTTTAAATGAATGAATTTGGGCTGAAGTGTAGACTACAGCCTAACCTGTTTACAGCAGAGACGCATTGTAGGATTGGAGGATAAACCACTGTAAACACGAAGAAGACGCACTGTGGGCGTGTCTCTGTTTATTCAGGTCTGTGCGGCAGTAATGGCGAGTCGAGGCGAGAGCAAGACGAGTTTCTCAAAGTGGAAATATGCTCATTATTTCACTTTAGTTGAGCATAAAGACAAAAACTTTTTAGTCTAATGTAAGCTGTGTCTTTCTGGTTCGAAAGTCGTATCCACTGCGATAGCAGCACCTCCAGAAACTCCATGCCTGAGGAGCTAGAAGCTAGAAGCTAGAAGCTAACCCGTTGTTCTGTTCTACATTGTTGATAGTTTTCATACTTAAACTGTGAAAGGAACATTTTTTAGAGCTCAACACAACAGCTTTTATGATGCAGAAGCCACTTTAGTTTTTGATTGTGAATATATTATTCAGCTTGTTTTGTTATTTATTTCAGAAATCCTTGTGATATATTCAGTTTGTGCTGGTCTGACTTTAATAAAATAGTGTTTAAACATTACTTTGTGTTTAAGTCAGTTTTGTGTTTGTATAGACCATAACGCATAAAACGGCATTAATGGGAACATTAAAGAACGTTCTTTTAAAAAGTAACTAAAAAGTTACTTTTAACAGTAACGCATTACTTTTTGGTGTAAGTAATCAACAAAGTAATTGAGTTACTTTTTGAATGTAGTAACGAGTAACTGTAACTAGTTACTATTTTTTAGTAACTAGCATAACACTGGTGATTAGTATAGTATATTTAATCAAACTCATGTAACCTATTTACTCCAAGTATAATTAAAATAATAATAATCAGTTACTAATAAATAGAGTAGAATAGGGTCTGACTAATGTTATGAGTGTGTAGGAGAAACAAAAACAGCGTACAAGGCAGACTTAAGCATGTTTATTGGGAAAGAAGAGTTTGTGGGCCATTGCTACTGCAGAAGACATGGGTGAGCAATCAGGATCAGACTCAGGGGAAGATATGGGAGGATAATAATAATGATCAGGTGAGACAACGGGGGAAGTAGGAAAATAATCAGTAGGGGACCAACATGAAGGATAAGGAGGAGATGGTAGAGTTGATGCAGGAATGCGAGAGTCGTCATAGTCTTCATTGTCGGTCTGTGTCACCTGATGATAAACAGCAGGAAGGTCAGACGAGGTCTGTGTGCCCATATCACGTGTAAAAGTACTCTTCACGATGCGAGGAGGGAGACAGGGGTTCTCTGGAACAGCTGGAGTAGAGAGATGTTTAATAAATGAAGCAATCTCAGTGGTGAGGGAGAAGAGCTAAAACTGACGATACTGTCGGCGGAGAACGCTCCTAAGAGCTGTCCCAGAACGTCTGTGAGATGGAGCTGAATAAAAGAAACCAACAGAGATACGATATAAAAGGGTGAAATCACAATGACTAAATATAAAAATGTATATGTTCATGTAGGGACAAAAGTAACAAGATTATAAATCAGGGGTCACCAACCTTTTTGACACCGAGAGCTACTTCTTGGGTACCGACTAATGTGAAGAGCTACCAGATTGATACACACTTTTGAGATAAAAAATGTGCTCAGTTTACCTTTGATTATGTTATTATTAATAATTAATGACATTTATCTATGTGAGGGGTGTCAAACTCAATTGCACAGGGGGCCAAAACTCAAAGCACACTTTAGGTTGCGGGCCGAACAGGATAAACATTTATTGAACACACTAAAACAATGTTTTTTGAACATAAATATTATTAAAAACAGACAGGAATAATATTTCAGAATAAATCAACTTAAACTTTAAATAACTTAAAATATTTTGCTCTCCATAAAAATATATCATCAAAAAGATCATTCTGAGAAACCAAGAGCAATTGGAGAAACATGTAGCTCAGCTGAGGGCACTTTGGGTTCTGACTATGAGAAACAGCAGAAACAGAAAGCTGAACCTCTACAAGCCCAAAGAGTCGCAGAAAATCTCTGAGGAAACAAAGATTCTTAGGTGAGGGAAGAGAAATGAGGATGGAAACCTGAGAGTGACTGGAGGAAGCTGTACAGCTGTTCAGCAATATGACTTCAGCACTAGAGAAAGAAAACCAGAGAAAGAAAAAGAGGAGATCAAGCTGGACATGTCCTACATATAATAAAGTACAAAAATATCAGTGATTATTGTAACGGTTTAACTAAGAATTAAAATCCACATGATAAAATGTTGGGAAAACGAGACAAAAGTAAATGATAATAAAATAAAGGTTCTGTTTAAACCCAATTTTACATGAACAGAAGTTAAAGTAATAAAATAAACAGTTATTGAACAGTATTCACAGTATCAGTTTAAATATTAAATCACAATAACACAGAGATTAAATCAGTTTACAATACATGAGTTCTTCATGGGTTCATCTGGTGCACACAATACTATAAAGTTTAGTTCCAATGCAGCCTCATAACATCATAGCTCAAGAATAACTTTTGACAACCGCAGTTAGTAGAAAAACATCAGAAAGAACTATTTAATAGATTCATTTTAATAATTCAGTCCATTCAGTCTGGTCAATTCAGTTCGAAAAGATTCGATTAGATGATTTCGACTCCTTAGATTCAGTTCAAGTAACTCGGTTCAAGAGTTCAGTTCGGTCACTTCTATTCAAAACAATGAGGTCGACCGAGTCTGAATCCATAGATAGTTCAAGAAATTTCCTTTCAGCAGTCTCTCAAAAAGAAACCAGCAGGTGGTCAGAATGTTCCTACTCTGTTCCTGGGTTAGATTCAGGGGTTCACCTCAGTCAGCTTCATCTGGTCATTTATGATTCTACAACATTCATATAGTCACTCGGGTCAACTTCCGGATTGTGCGGTCTCTCTGTAATCTGTACATGCGCAAAGTGAGTGTGTGTGTGTGTGTGTGTGTGTGTGTGTGTGCGCGTGCGTGCGTGTGTGTGTGTGTGTGTGTGAGAGATAGAGAGAAAGAGAGAGAGAGAAAGAAAGTGAGTGACATGATGATGTCACAGGCAGAGGGAGGGGCATCTAGGTGTGATGTCACAGTGTGACACGTCTATATAAATCAGAGCGTGCTTTTGTTTCTCATTTGTGAATTTACCAATTGTAAGTAAAGAGACACTAAAATTGACAACCACCAAACAAACAAACAGCAGCAAGAAGCAGCAGAGATTAGCAGCAACTAAAAAAACATTACATATTCTCTTCTATTGAACATTTCTTTATACAGGTGCCTGGTAAGTCGTCTAAATAATTATGGCAGAATATTGTAAATTATTTAGTAGAAGACTCGAAAATACAAAGTCATTATTTAGCGACATTAGCATGGGTAACTAGCCAGCTAGCTAAGCTTAGCTTTTATAGTTTAGCTTTTTAAATTAATCCATCAAATTGACCTAATAATTAGTATAGATCTTATTAGATACAATGAAGTAGCTTAATTTAACCTATTTAGCCCATATTTTAATCAAACTCATGTAACCTGTTTACTCCAAGTATAATTAACATAATATACTAATAAATAGAGTAGAATAGGGTCAGACTGGGACTACAATTTTAATAATCCTTGCAGCCGTGGCATGTTTTATCTGTTGTGGAATTCCTTGCCGTTGTTTAGACAATACGTACAGCTCCCAGTGTATAAAATTACAGGTGAAGAGTCTTCTACAGAAAACATCTCCACAGATATGGATCAAAAAATCTATGTGGATTTGGACGGAGGGATTATGGCCCTAGTCAATGAGAAAAAATGACTGTAACAAATGTTTCCTTATAACTAAAAGCACTAAACCCTTTCTATGCTTTAATTCTGATTCTTTGATTATATCGTATAAATCATGTTGTTGTTGTGTGTATTTTATGCTGTGTGCAGGAACATGGCAGCTGGTGAACAAAGGTGGCTTCTGCAAGGTATGCGTCTGCATCAAGGCACGTGTGCGTACATCGAAGCATGTGCTGAGGGGTATCGCTTCAACTTTGTCACCTTTAGAGCACCCTGCGATGCTTGTTTTTTCCTTGTTCTTCTAAAGCATTGCCTGTGGTGCCTGGAGCAGCCCACCTGTCCTTTAGGTAAACGGTGCCATCATTTACCCTGTAAATGGTTCAGGTTTCCTCCAGAAAAGGACGAATTTGTTTGGGAAATTGATGCGGACCGGTTCAGACTGGTGATCGACATTCTGCACCATGCTGACATGTTCTCCCCAGAGGGAATGTGGCTTGATTCCTTCCAGAACTCTGTCTATGATCTTCCTGCTGGACTTCAGCTGATCACCCGTATCTTTCATGTGCGTAGGGCTATTACCCTTGTCCAATCGTTTGGATTTCCTGCATGCTCGCTGGGTGCTCAGAGAACTCACAGTTTTCTGTTCACGGACTTCGTCATGCAAAGCACCTTTGTAACGTACTACACCATCACCTTCTGTGGCTATGTTCTATGGACAACTGAACCAGCGAAACAATGAGCCTCAGGTGTTTTCTATGAAGCCCGATTGCGAGCAGCTCCGTGCGGGCGGGGCACGCACGGGAGAAGGAGCGAGGTGCTTCGGGGAATACCGAGGGTTGACAGCTGCCGAAGGGGGCGTGGCAGGGGGATTCCTGACACCCCCCCCCCCGAAGGGCCCCCCTCCGAGAAAAGCCCGGTGGGCCGGGGCACTCGGAGGAGGGCCCCTCCGATCGTCCAGGGCCCAAAGAGACCCGGCCGGGACCGCCACGGAGCCGGGGAAAGCCGGGAAGGACCCGAGGCGGAGCGACCACCCCTGAGGAGAGCTGGAAGGGGACCGTGGACACAGCGGGACCTAGGACCGGAGCACAGCCCAACGCGGCGGCCAGGAACGGAGTGAAGCCCTCGGCGTAGACTGGAGGCGGAGAGATGTCACCCACGGAGACCAGGAGCTGAACAACGCCCACCACGGAGGTCAGGAGCAGAACGACGCCCTCAGCGGAGACTGGAGGCGGAACAACGTCCCCAGTGGAGGCCGGAAGCGGAGAGACGCCCTCAGCGGAGGCCGGAGGCGGAGCGACGCTCTCAGCAGAGGCCGGAGGCGGAGTGATGCCTTCAGCGGAGACCGGATGGGGGAGGACGTCCACCACGGAGATCTGGGCCGACGACGACACCCAGGAAGACCTGGAACGAAGCCTTGTCCACCACGGAGACCTGGACCGGCACGACGACCTCGGCGAGGACCGGAGGCTGAGTGACGACCACCCTGGTGCCCTGGAACGGAGCGACGTCACCCTGGAAGGCCCGGAGGCGGGACGTCACCGTGAGAGGGGCTCGGGAGCAAGACGTCGTCGAGGGAGGAGCTCATGAGCGAGACGTCACCGAGGGAGGAGCTCGGGAGCGAGACGTCGTCGTGGGAGGAGCTCGGGAGCGAGATGTCGTCATGGGAGGAGCTCTGTGA
Source organism: Silurus glanis (assembly GCA_014706435.1). Lineage (NCBI taxonomy): Eukaryota > Metazoa > Chordata > Actinopteri > Siluriformes > Siluridae > Silurus > Silurus glanis. The sequence continues at coordinate 10,499 of JAAIIK010019140.1, read as the reverse complement.
CGAGCTTTCGCCTGGAGAGGAGCTCTGTGATGTGGCGTCGCCCGGAGAGGAACTCGGAGGCGTGACTTTGCCTTCTGCGGGACTGTGGGGGAGCCGTCGCCTTCAGGGAGACTGTGGGGCGAGCCGTCGCCTTCGGTGGAGGCCAGGGGCAGCGGTTCGACATCCCTTTCGCAGTCCTTATATTCCTTTTCAGGGGTCCATTATTCTGTTACGCGGTGAATATGGAAGCGGAAGCAGGAATAGAAGCCCGCGTCTTTATTAAATCAAAAGGCAGAGCCAACACAAAACACCCGCAGAGCAGGATAATGCAGTCCGTAAATAATAACCACGGTGAGGGATGGAGGAAGCGCAGCGCGGAGCAGCAACGGAGAAGCGTCGGGAGTCCGAGGTGCGCTGAGGAAGGCAGCCGCTACCGTGGAGAGAGCGAGGAGTCCGGGATGCGGAGGTACGTAGCGGGAGAAGCATACGCGAGGAAGAGCACCACCATAAACCTGCACAGACACACACGAACATACAATAACGGACAATCGGTGTAGGTGAGTGTGGGGTTTTTATAGGCGGTGAATTGTGAGCGTGCAATGAGCCTCGGGTGTTTTCTATGAAGCCCGATTGCGAGCAGCTCCGTGCGGGCGGGGCACGCACGGGAGAAGGAGCGAGGTGCTTTGGGGAATACCGAGGGTTGACAGCCGCCGAAGGGGGCGTGGCAGGGGGATTCCTGACATAAATAGAGTAGAATAGGGTCTGACTAATGTTATGAGTGTGTAGGAGAAACAAAAACAACGTACAAGGCAGACTTAAGCATGTTTATTGGGAAAGAAGAGTTTGTGGGCCATTGCTGCTGCAGAAGACATGGATGAGCAATCAGGATCAGACTCAGGGGAAGATATGGGAGGATAATAATAATGATCAGGTGAGAGAACGGGGGAAGTAGGAGAATAATCAGTAGGGGACCAACATGAAGGTTAAACAATGAAGCGGCTAATTTAGGGATTTTTCCTGGGTTTTTCCCGGTTTCACAAGCTTCAAGCCAAAAAACTGAGCCCCATAACATCAGACCAATGAAATTGCCGAATGGGTTCAGGTGAACCAATGAAACTCTTTATATTAAATCGGGTGCGCTCCCACTGAATTGACCCACACCACATCATAAATATGGATAAGGTTCCTCTGACGTTTGACCTGCCTTTCACTCGCACTGTCTACAGGAAAGGAGAATCATTCGTCATGCTGAAAACGACCGAGCATGAAAAAACGCAGTTCACCTGTGTTCTGAGCTGCACGGCAGCGGGAGAAAAGCTTCACCGATGGTGATTTTTAAACGCACGACGATGCCAAAAGATAAACTCCCGAGAGAAATAGTTGTGAAAGGAAGGAGGAAGACAGTGAACAATGACTTTCTTGGTAGGCTACTGTTTAGATACAAGCCGTGTAACAGACACTGTCTTTCATTAAAGCCTGTGTAAAGTTCATTAGTTTTAATGTAGACACCTGTGGCTTATAGACAGGTGTGGCTTATTTATGTTCAAAATAAAAATCTTGAAAAAAGTCAAATTCAGTGGGTGCGGCTTATATTTGAGTGTGCTTTTCAATGCCTACATTGAAACTAATGAACTTTACACAGGCTTTAATGAAAGACAGTGCCTGTTACACGGCTTGTATCTAAACAGTAGCCTACCAAGAAAGTCATTGTTCACTGTCTTCCTCATTCCTTTCACAACAATTTCTCTCGGGAGTTTATCTTTTGGCATCGTCGTGCGTTTAAAAATCACCATCGCTGGAAGGTTTTCTTCGATGCTGTGCAGCTCAGAACACAGGTGAACTGCGTTTTTTCATGCCCGGTTGTTTTCAGCATGACGAATGATTCTCCTTTCCTGTAGACAGTGCGAGTGAGAGGCAGGTCAAACGTCAGAGGAACATCATCCATATTTATGATGTGGTGTGGGCCGATTCAGTGGGAGCGCATCTGATTTAATATAAAGAGTTTCATTGGTTCACCTGAACCCGTTCGGCAATTTCATTGGTCTAATGTTATGGGGCTCAGTTTGGCTTGAAGCTTGTGAAACCAGGAAAAACCCCAGGAAAAATTAATATATTAGCCACTTCATTGTTTAAGCCGCGAGGTTCAAAGCGAAGGAAAAAAGTAGCGGCTTATAGTCCGGAAAATACGGTAGTCTAACAGTAGTTAGTGAACAATGTTGAACCAAAAAAACTACTACCTCTCAATAGTTTGCTCCAGCTCATTTCTCAGAGCCTGTAACTTTGGTTTGAGCGGCTTCCTTCCATCATCAAGATTTAAGAAGAAAACCTGGATGAACTCAAAAAAGCCACTTAACTTCTCAGGGTAGCTCAAATGTAGAGCGTTCATAAGCCCAAACTAAATTACAAGTGAATCAGTCCAAAATCTTTGGGGCATTACAACCTGATCCTCAAAGATGATTGACACATGGCGAGTGTTAAAGAAAACACCACGTCTTTATTCACCACTGACACCAGAGCCACTGCTCCCTCCTGGGCTTCCAACTCTTCCTGAAATAAGAATACATGCTCAGTGAGTGTGTGTGCAAATGTACATCTGCCACTTGGAAAAACAAATTACAGTAGTAGCTCAGGTTACAAGTTTAATTCGTTCTGGGAGCGAGTTCGCAACCTAAAACGCTGGTATCCTAAAAATAAATTTCCCATAAGAAATAAAGGAAATTCACTTGATGCATTCCACAAGTCCATAAATACACATATACACAAATTTTTTAAGGTTTTGTAATGGTAATTGTTGTACAAATTTTAACCCCTAACATCAGAAATGAAAAAAATTAATAATTCACAATAAAAAATAGAAATAATTGAGAAATTAACTCGCACTTTACCTTGAGGAGAGTCATGGGCTGGCGTGAGGGAGACGAGAGAGTGGAAGGAGTGGGCTACTCATAAATCATAGCTCGTAAATGTTGTACGATTGTACAGTTTTATAAGGTCTGCCACACGCATACCTTGTTCGCGCTTCGCGTTAATTTCCTTTTGTATTTCTACGTTAATAATCTCCTTCTTCTTCCCGTCTTTTTTAATCATCTTGGGGGCCATTGTCACTATACAGTACTGTTAACTTTACAATGCAGCGCAAAATGTCTATGAATGAACAAACGCGGTTACAACTCAACTAATAACAGTTTCAAAGACGCTCGCATGAGACGCTGCTTCTACGAGTGCGGAGACTGAGGCAACATGTGACTCTGCTTTCTGCGCATCACTTGAGAGTCTCGTTCGTACTTGCCGACGAAAAATGCCCATATGGCACGAAATCTTTGCTCGCAGGCCAATGCAACACTCGTAACCCAATACAAAATTTATTAAAAATGTATTCTCGTATTCCAATTTGCTCGTATTCAAAGTTTCTTGTAACCCGAGGTTCTACTGTATGTAAAACATTTTTTTTATATTATACCATCCATGGTTTTAAATAGAATAATATCAGAAAGATCATTTTTAGATATAAATTTCTGAATCATTATTGTATTATTCTAATCTTATTGTCATTACTGGCATTCTGCAATTTAGTATTTTTAACATTTTAAATTAATATAAGAGATTTATGGGATGTATTATTGCTCTTTGTTTTTCTGTATAATGGGGTGCAATTATAGTCTGAATGTTTTTACCACTGTTTATAGCAATGTTTACCTCAGAATATTTAATAAGGTGATTGTACTTGCAGATATGTAAAAAGACAATAACAATACCTTGCAAATGTTGAAGATCTGTGAGGAGTCCTCCTTTAAGTAAAGTGAAAGGCCTGCCAGGGCTGCTGTTCTGGATACATTGATGTCTCAGGGCTGAGTGTTCACATTTACTTTAATGTAATGCAATGCACTTAAAATATATTTACATGTTCTTCATATACCATCAAAAAGTCTTCCATCTTCTCACCAAAATATCCTATTTTCCTCTTTTTATACAGTTTCAGAAACTGAGGTGTATATTTGTCAAGAGCAGCATAGAAAGAAAATGCCAGATTTTGATTTGTTATCTTGTGAAATTAGCTGTAAAGCTGCATTGGGAACAAAAGGACATACAAATCAACAATCCATATTAAACTAAGACTTTTTCCAGCTCAAGCAGTGCTGCAAAGACGAGTGACACTATGTGGCCCTAGTAACAGTTTTTTTACTTACTCGAGCTTCACAAAAGTGTGCAGGACATCTATCATTTAGTTCAGCAATTGAAGGAGCTGAATTCAAAATTTCTGCATGCCTGAGAGAAAGGTGTGTTGCATATGCTGATGGATGAGAGTCATGTCTTTTCCTTCTACAGCTTTCTTGAACTGGTCCACCATCTCAAGCCTCTTGGTTTCCAAAATGCCCTTAATCTGTCCACAGGGATAAGTGGGAAGGAAATTAATTTCCCCTCTTCTGGGTCATTTGATGTTGGCCCTGGATGCTAAACCTTCTGGATTTGTCCTGCTTCACTTTCCTTCATTCACAGCCACACCCTTTATGTCAGCCCTGGTCAGTTTGGTCCTGTAGTTGCCCATTTTGAAGCATAGGCTGTTCTTCCAACCCTCATAACCTATTGTGGAACCTTTTCTTTTAGACAGGGGTGCTTGAATAGTAGAGTTTCTGCAGCCTTGCCAATCTGTTTGGAACTAGGATAGGCTTTATGCTTATACATTTCAACAGCCATCACATCAAGTATGTTGTGTTTTTGATCCCTTGTCAGCTTTAAAGTTTTCCCTCTGTCAAAAATGCAGCGTTGCCTTCTCTTAGAGTGTACTCAAACTCATATGAGAATGGGGGAACAACAAAGACCTCTGGCCAACGGCTAAGGTGCTCTGGTGAATCTACTAATCTATCAGACAGTAGCATTGTGTCGTCTAAACTGGAAGAACTCAGATCTGTTTCAACCAGTTTAACTAGTCTAAAAGTCACTCGGGAGGCTAGGTCCTCGATATTAACTAGATTGCATAGTGCATTGTCAAACTCTGTTTCTTCAAACTGAAGCTGAAAGTAAAAATTCAAGTTCTTTAACTTCAACAATGAGGCCATGTACATTCTCAGGACGAGAGGGCAAAATCAGCCTCTCAGCGTTGTCATCATCTAGGATGACCCTCAGTTTCAGTACATCAGTCACTTTAATTGTACTGTATTGGGGAGAACTGTAACATGAAACACAAAAAGTATTTTCAAGAGTCAACATGCACCAAATGCCTACACGGCCCTTAAATATCAATATATGTATGTTGCCCTTATTGTTAGAACACAGGTTCTCAATTACTCATCATTTTCATTCATGCATACCCAGTTGTCATGTTAAAGTATTGCACAAAGCTGATAAATAAGCCACAGCATTTAGAAAAATGTTATTTAATTTAGAAAAAAAATAAATAAATAAATTCTGGGGAATTTAAATATAAACAGCAGCAATCGGTCAGGAAAGAACTTAAACATATCACAATTTTCCCTTAAGGTAAACTTAATGTAAACTTAACTTTTAAAACACTTTGCATATGTAAGAATGTACTCTTACATTGAAATAATATATACAAACCAAATAATCCTCACAACACCTACCAATGTGTATAAATCAATGTGAAATACACATTACCTATCACTATGTTGACCTTTGTGTCCAGGAAGGTGATTACTAGAGTTTACAAATGGTCCAAAAAGATGCTTATCGTTTATCAGTTGACTACGAAAAAAGGTAGAGGACAGAGTTTGTTATGGATCTGCTTTTTCATTTAGACACTGGAATAAAATGCCTGATATTTTATAGGCAAATAATGGCATTTGGTCTATTAGCTGAAACACAAATTTCACTGTATGACTTTTGTTTGTACATTCTATGAGCTCATATGATCTTAAATGCTCAACATACAATGTTTCATAGTCTTTGAGTAAAAAGTAGATATTGTCTTTAATGAGTAATGTGTTTTTGATCTCTTTAAACTCAGGGAAGGCACCACGTACACCAGTTTTTTATCACTACATTTTTGTAGTTATGAGTATTATGAAAACATTTTTGAACACGTTGTGCTTCCCCTCAAATCACATTGTCCAGAGATGCACCAAAGGACCAAAGCACTTCATGAGATGGGGATAATGCTCAATATAATGATGCTTTGGTCGTAATCGTAAGTTGGGCAAGACTCCTTGAAGTATCTGCCTTTGATCTGAAATGTTACAAGCCATGTACTGAATAGTTTCATATGTGAAAGTATGAGACACAGCAAGTTCTACTATATCTTCCAAATCCATTAGTACTTCCCAAAATGTGTATCACCTTATGGGATTTTGGACCCAATAAGAACAGGCAGCAGTCTAAGAGTGTGGTTCTCATGCCCATTCCCTCCAATTGTTCCACCATGGACAAAATTTTGTGGAATTGGGTGAGGACGGTCAACCTTATCTGAGTGCTGGAAGGGAATTAAACCTTAATCAAACCTTTTAAACAATGCTAACAGGTTGCTCATGTCCCCTTAGTCTCCGTTTGTGTTTGAATAATCAAGTAATAATAATTAGTGTACATTAATGTTAGCCAACAGAAAAACAAGCTGACCTAGCCAAAAAAATACAATGCTTGTAGATTTTAGAAAACGCGCCTTTTTACAAAGAACTAGTTAACTTAAGCAGTAAAAGCTCACTTTCACAACCTGTTTCTCACCGAATATATACACAGATTCAGATCTGTCTGAAACAGGATTTGGGTGTGAAATGTGTCTAAGATCTTTCTCCATCAGCTAAATAGAGATCAGAAGCCCCGCCGGAGTTGCTGTTACTAGGCATTCCAGCCATTCAGAAAATTGCATATGTTTGCTTGCATTCTGGAGTCCGGACATTGTGCAGTTCACTACCTCATGTATCTGCTTATTATCTGGAAACGGGGACAGGGAACATGGAAAATACATGGTTAAATTATATCAAACAACATGCAAATCAATAAAATAAACCTTACGTTACCTTTTGTTAAGACCAAATGAGCAGTTTGTTCATGAACATGACCGCCACTGCTTCAATAAGGCGTAAATATCTAGTGTTGGGGCTCCTCTGTTCTGCCGACGGGTTGCAGGGCACAAGCATGTCTGATGCAGAGACACAGCAAGACAACATACAGTAACAGGTTCAAGGTACATGTCAGGGAGACACCAGTCACGCCTCCCTTCAATGCTCACACTCTCACTCAGCCTCTCCCTCCTACTAATCACCTACACCTTTCCTCCTCCTACTAATCACCTACACCTGTCCTCCTCCTACTAATCAC
>JAAIIK010019139.1:693-13660 GCA_014706435.1 Silurus glanis | reverse complement strand
TCTGTCTGTCTGTCTGTCTGTCTGTCTGTCTGTCTGTCTGTCTGTCTATCTATCTAAAGGGTGAAAACGGTTGTATAAGTAAAAGTGTGTAAATCATATGTTTACCTCGGCTTGCCTTTCTGTTCGCCATTTCAAACCTGATTCCTCTGTATAGCTCAACAGAGATTAGCCCATATGCTGTCATCATCACAATTCCTGGCACCAGGATGAGGATCAATAACAGGAACACGTACCTGAGAAAAAGGAAAGTTGCACAGCTCGGCGAATCAATACTTTCCAATACACTTTCACTTTCTACAGGATAATGTTTCTGCAGTTATGTCTGCAACACAAACAGTACTCAGGAAGCACAATCCCGGCATAGTTACACAAAGTGGCATCAAGGCTGAGAGGATCGTGTAAATGTTACCATGACTGCTGGATGATGTCGCTGGGCCAGATGTGGCGGCACATGTTGCCCGTGCTGTTGTTGGTGCGGCGATAGGGCACAAGCGTGCTGGAGATTGGGTACGGCACCATGAGCAGGAAGGACAGCAGCCACGTGGCGCTGATGACCTTGGCGGCGTGGGATTTGGTCTGCCATGTGCGCGATGTTAGTGGATTGCAGATGGCGCTGTAGCGCTCCAGAGAGATGGCCACCAGGTTGAACGTGGACACGGTCACTGAGATACCTAAATGTGTGTTAGAAATGTATAACTCGTGTGAACTTACATCATACGTTTTTCACTCAGTGAGCATGGAAATCCTGAAGCATATTCCCCAGAGTAGGTATCTCAGTGCTAAATATATCAACACAAATAAAAGTGTTGAAAAAAAAAGCTGATATGCTGATATGATTTGCTGCTGCTGCACTTGGCAAACTTTACTAACGAGAAAGAGTGCGAGAGGCTGTTGTATTGGGCTGCCTACTAATGAAATTCAGACCTGATTTTACACTGAAGATGTAAAGACCAGAGTTTTTAGCTGCAAGTTATAATAACCGCATGAGCTGATGTTAAAAGTATGCTGTACTCAGTATGCTAAGAGACTCTGATGTTTGACATACCTTATTTCAGCACTGGCCAGACGCTGATCTAACATACTCTCCTTATAAATGATCAACAAAAACGATCTGTTACCTCTCAGGCCTGACAGACCCACATGGCTATAACGATGTGGCTGGTAAATCTAGGTTGCTTTATCATATCAAGAGGTGTATACACATGTAAAGCATGAGGCTAACTATTACATGTGTGTAGTACTCCAAACAAAACAAAAGGTTCTGGCAAAACAGGAGCTGAGTTGCATTTACAGTTCTCCGATATATTCTCACAAAAGGAATGCAAATGAGCACACAAGCGCTGAGTAAGAACACAACACGCTAAAGGACAACACTTCGTTAATAGTTAAGTATGACCCCTGAGAATCACCACTAAGTCCACTTGCTAAGCAGGCACACATAATGACAGAGATATTTCATCATAGGTGCAAAACCCTTCTCAAGAACCATTGTGTACAGCACATTTCCCCTTTCCCCCCCAAACTCTTCATTTACTTTGATTTATACATCCTGTCAAACTGCAGTATTCCCAAAGGAACAGCTGCAACTCTACACTCCCAGAATACGACATATATTATTTACGCCTGCTACGTAAATAGGTGCTACTCACCCATAAAGTAGGTGGCCACTTTACAAATACCGCTGCCAAAGACGAAGTTCTTCATCAGGTTGGGAATGAGGGTGAAAGGCATGCAGAACACGCACAGCATCAGGTCGCTGACTGCCAGAGAGAGCAGGAACAGGTTGGTGACGGTTCGCATGCGTCGATTCCTCACCAGCACTGTGATGATCAAACTGTTCCCCAGAACACTCAGCAGGAAGATCACACAGTAGAGAATGATCCGCACCGTCTGGTTTATATCTGCTTTTCCAAACGAAGGACAAGACAAATATTTCGATAGAACTGTTGAAGAAATCCGCAGGTTCTATGCCTTATACAGGTCTGGCTGTTTCTAATAAAGCAGGCAAGATACTAGGTTTTCTTAACTTCAACTCTCTATGCTTAAATATATACTTTAGGAACACTTCAGATATGCGTGTGTAAAAAAAAAAAATGTGATAAATGGGAATTTTCAGTGAACACTTGTGTAAGTGGCCATATGCTAAGGATACAGTTGTTCATTACATATTTTACCAAGGGATTTTTATTGAATCACATTCTTCAATCAACAGTCTTCATATTAAATAAAAAATATTTCATTTCTTTCGTTTAGATTGTTTTTCTTCTTTTTATTTCCCAAATTGTTAATCAAATCTCTACTTGAAACCCTCTCCAACTCTTGTAAAAATCTGCTTTCCATATGCTGAGGACTCAATCACTCATCAAATGTGCTTTCTTTGAAGGCATTATTATTGAAACACCACTTGATCATTTCTATTTGTGCACCAAACAAAACATATTTCAATAAGGGGTTCATAGCTTTTTAGAAATTGGTTGAAATGAAAACGTGTATAGACCCTGTACACAAATCCTTCCAACAAAGAGACACTCCAAATGATGAAGGAAGGATTTAGATGTAGGAAATAAAGAATGCATTCCATGCCTTTTGTAAACACCAAACTCATATTTGCTTCTCTGCTGGAAACTTCAGCAACTAAATTCTGAAACAAACGCCATAGATTTTTATTGTTGTCCTATTTCAGGAATGGATTTATTTAATACTTGCAGTGATTTGCGTCAACTTGCTTATATTTATTTCGATTTTGACGCATATTTGTTTATTCCACGATGGAGAAAGTGACCTGCGATTGTGCGCACTGGAGATTTTGTGCGTAATTTTGGCGATCATCCGGCACATGGATGCGTATTGCTTTTCCACACCTGGGAATTATGGAAGATAAGATAAGATTGTGCCGCAAATAATTCTTTTATAGTAGGAAAATGTTTTTGAATGAGCTGCAATGTATATCATTTTTTTTTTTTACCTTTAGGCTCCAGGGAAGGTGAGAAGGTTGTCGGGTCGCTCGCGTTCTCGCACTCGGACATGTTCCTGAAGGCGAATTCACACAACAGTTTGTAGATGTCCGTGCTGTTAATGAGCATGTCGTGTATAGTGAATGTCTCCATGATGTCTTGAGTTCTTGCTTGTCCAGATCTCCAGGGGGGGGGGAAACAAAAATCAAAAGACAGACTTCTTCATTGACAGGAAAACGAAAAACAGGCGATGCGCGACTGCATCATTTCTGTTCCATAAGAATGTATTCTGGGATCAGGTCATGGTTTATTTCTTTGAAAGAAAAGACAAAAATCGTTTTTTGTTTTTTTGTTTTTTTTTTGCGCAAAGTGGTTCCACAGAAACGCAAAGTGTGTGTGTGTGTGTGCTGGAAGGTGTCCTGAAGTGAAAGTGGAGAAGGTGAAGTGTTCAGCGGCATGTCCTCTCTCTCCAGCAGCGCGCACACCACAGACCCCGCCTTGCTGAAGAAATCCTCCCAGTCCTCTGTGCATGAAGCTCATCTCCCTCAACCTCTACTGCCTTCTGTACAGACACCAAAGAATGCAAGGCGCTTCATCCAAAACACTATGGCAAAATAACATTTCCATCTTGGGCTGAGCATTTGCCAAACCCCAGAACTGGTCAAACGGGTAACTTATCTGTATGGGGAGCTCAGTGGTATCGCCGAGCTGCCACTCTTGGGGCCCTTGAGCAAGGCCCTTAAGCATCTGTGATCCATCTGTGTATCATGGCTGACCCTGCGATCTGACCTCTGCTTGCTTACATTGCTGGGATATGCAAACAAAGAAATGTACCGTGCATGAAGTACATGTTTCTTTTCTTTTATCGTTGTTACAAATACAAAAATTAAGCAGAGATGAAAAACATGTATTGATCAATTTAGTCAAGCAATACGGGAACTGGAAAGTGACTGACCTAAGTAATTGCTGGTCTACAGGCTGACTAAGCAGGACTGAGCTAACAGCAGGGATAATACTGTATGTATGTTTCTGGCTTGTCCATCTGATTTACTGAAATTTATAGCCCACCCTAAGTGACCACCTTATCAGAGAGGATCACACCTACATTTGGATGTACAGTTTCTGGTCATGTATGAAGTAAGCCTGCCATTTATTATTCAAAACATTTTAAGGTTTGTTTAGATAGTTTGATATCTTATATTTATTAAATAAGTTGGTTAAAGACTCCATTTACCTTTTGCCTAAAAGTGTAAAAAAGTTTGTTACATGACTACTGAATAATCCGTTAGATGTGGTGTTGGGTTCACAGCCCAATGTAACATACTGATATGACTGTTGGTGGGGATTGGGGGTATTAGCACTGTCACTGTCATAAGAATGGTACAATAGTGGTGATAATCGAATGGAAGTGCATGGCTGAAAAAGTGTGCATAGATGCAAGATGAGAAACTGCAAACTTAATTCTAGACTGCTGGTATAGAGAAAAGGTGTGTGTACCTACTAATAATATAATCTGCAATAGTGTGTAATACATTGTCATCATCTTCCAGAAAAGTATTTAGTGAATTGAATGTTGACCAAATGGTAATGAAAACACTTTTCCGAGCATGTATTTAACGAGGTTGTCATTTATACAGCCTTATATCCTTCTCCAGGATTCATCATCCGTGTCTCTTTAAAAGCCTGCAGTTTCCACTATCCATTTCCTAGGCAGTGCAAATGATTTGTGAAATCAGCCAGGACAATTTTATAAATGCATGAGAACAAGTTGAGAATTACATTTCATCCAGTGTTGCAAAACACTTCATCATAACAACTGTATACACCCTTTAAGCTTGCAGAATATTAGTAAGAAGCTCAGATATGAGAGCCTAGGCAACTCTAAGAAGCAAATAACTGACAGATTGAAAAATAGGACAAAAATCCTTTTAGTTTGCAAATACCAAGCAAAAATACATTATATAAACTATTCTAGGAAAATCTATCATGACACATGATTATACTTTTAGCAATCGCCAATATGTTTAATACAAAAAGTAAAAAGTATCAGCATTTACATACTATTTTTCTCCCCAAATATGATGTTATGTTTACTTGGTAAACACGTACAAATCTATGAAAAGTATGGAAAAAAATTTTTTTCGTGAAAATTAGAAAAATTGTGGAAAAGGCTGAACATTGGGGGAAAAAAGATGCATGAAGTATTTGTTACGCATTTCCTAACAGTCTGCACTAATGATTTGAAATCACACAATTTGAAAAGCTTGAATGACGAATCATTTAATGGGACTGTTTCCACCCGTGGTTCCAGTAACGATGCTAATGAGCTCATAGATACTCAATTAAACATGATCATTGTAATGTGGTGTTGAAAAAGGATCAATGATCACTGTTTCTTGGTATCAACTAAGAATATGACATTCTAAATTTTATAGTAGTGTGTAAAAGAATAGTTTTATCCTGAATACATAAATAATAAAAGCTTTTCAGGTTTTGTCGTCTAGAATAACCAGATTTCTTTATTATCACTTGATAAAGACTAAAACAAAAGATAAGAGGAACAGAAGCATAAAACATGATATTATTTCTTCAGTTTTTGTTTGAATGCTTTATAGGTTGCACTTAGTGAAGTTTCAAATAATGGTTTGGACATCTTATATTAATTCAATTGACTACAATAAATAATATATAGAAAGTAAGCCTCAAATATTTAAAAATATGAAGATTAGTGCAACCAGTTTGAGACTAATCAGTTGAGAGTGACTGAATATATACTTAATAATGTTGTAATCAAAATAAAGCAGAGCCCATAGCATTTTGGAGTGGACTCAGATCTAACTAAATTGTCAAATATACTAATTAATATAATGAACTGGCCATAGTGATGGAGAACTTATATAAATATGTCATTATTACAGGTCTGCACTGCACTTATGCCAAATTTCACACCTAAATTGAGACTAAAGGTTATCTTGTGCTCATTTGTGTTAATTGTCCTCTTCTCTTTTATTAGATATATTTTGTGGACTGCTATATTTAGTGTCCACATCTGTGGTTCTTGTTTAGTCTTTTTTTTTTTAAATACGTTTTTAACATTGAATCTTAGAAAACGTGAAACTATGTTGTCTTGTTGCACATCTATGACAAGGTTTCTTTTGGTAGCATTTTACATCACAAGAAGTCTTTTTTTTAACAAAGCACATAGAAATTGTGATTAGCTAAAATCCCTGATAATGACACGAGAAAATTAAAGATATTCTAATAATAACAGGATAACAGTAGCTGAATTGAGTGAGTTTGGGAATTTTTTTTAACCAATAATGGCTGACTCATGGAAATTAATGTTTCAATCATGCAATGTTAAATGTATGTATGGATTAATGATTATAGGCGATTTTAAGAAAAAAAATTACTGCAGGCTTTTGCTGTCAAAACAGCTTTAGGACCATAGATTGGGATTTATTAATATTTAAGAAAACGCAGTTAACATATGTTGTTTTCTTTTCTTTTTTTTTTATATTTATTTTTATGTCTAATATCAGTTGGGCACAAAAGTCCCCCAGTCATGGACTCAATATCACTAATATGTCAGTGCTGGTCCTAAGAAAAATGCACTCAAATAAAACCACGTTGGTGGTAATTAGACAGCCTATTGTCAGTAATCGTATATCCCTCGTGTGTTTCTATATAGTAGACTTTTCTGATAAAAGGATCCATTAGCCCATTTACAAGGTGGATATAACTAATAAGGTACAACAGGAAGAGCACAGGTTCTCCTCTGTGTCTAGTTACAGTACTCTGAAGATTTCTTCCTTGTGTTATCTTGGGAAGTTTTCTTCTTCCCACTCTTGCTTCTGGCTTGCTCATTAAATGTCAAAATCAATTTCTATATGTCTGTAATGCTGCTTCATGACAATGTCTATTGTCAAATAAAATTATATTATTCTTTATAATTTACAATCAAAGCATTATGGTGGAATATCTTACAGCTGAAATGGCATAGTATTAGAGCAGAAATGTGGAGGTGTCTGTGAACTTATATCCGGGCTTGTGATTTTCAATTTAATTATTGCAATAATTTAAAGAAGCGGTGGAAATAAACTATGGCCTATTACAAAAGTTTTTTTAATATATATTTTTTAATGGGATATATTATTTACTGCAAATCAATACTTCCAATTTTTATAAAGTTCAGGAATCTCTGTATATATATATATACACCTGGTCATAAATATGGTATGTGCTTTTTGAGCATTGCATACGACATTTAGTCCCAATTTGCTCTTATAATTTCCTTCCACTCTTCTGGGAAGATGTTCCACTAGATTTTGGAATGTGCTTGTGAAGATTTGTGCTCATTCAGATACAAGGGTGTTAGTAAAGTCAGGTAGTGATGTAGGGTGAGGAGACCTGGGGTGCAGTCAACGTTCACATTCATCCCAAATGTGTTCAGCAGGGTTGAGATCAGAACTCTATAGCAGGAGATCTTCCACTCCAACCCATAACTTCATGGTTTGTTTTGTGCACAGGGGCACTGCCATGCTGGAACAGGTTTGGGTCAGCTAGTTCAAGTAAAGGGGACATTTCATGCAACTGCATCCAAAGACATCTTATACAAATGTGTGCTTTGCTATAACAGTTTGGGAAAGAACCACATATTGCCCTAAAAATCAGGTGTCCCAATATTTTTGTCCATATAGTGTATATATAAACTCTGTCATGAGAGTGGTTTATTTTACAGGTTTGAAAGCAATGTTTGGCGAATACAAAGAAGCACACTGAACAATATTGGAAATATTCCTATCGACCTGGCAAATTATAGTTATAATCCTTAAAAGAAAAACACAGAAATGATGCATCAGAGATTACTACTGTGGTAATAATGAAATGTGCTACATTCTGGGTAATACAGTATGAGTGCGTATAGGGAACAGGAAGTAGTGATTGGAGGTAGGAACCGTGTTTCAGGGTCCTTGTTTCCTTCCGCGTGCGCCCTTTAGTTGCTAAGATACGGTGCTTCGTGCATAGATGATGCGCTACTAAATGACGCTGAATTAATCCCATCAGAAGAGCTTTCCGAAAATTATTATTTATTAATATGGACGAAGGAACGGAAATATCTGTCACCATTGCTCAAGTTGTCCAGCGGCTGAGGGGAACTCATTTACACTCCCAGCTGGAGAAACAAGCCAAAGTGAGCAGGCGCAGTGTGCGCATCCTGCACACATCACACTAACAACACTGATTTTCTTCTTGTTATTAAACTGCCAGCAGTCGCACAGTGAGTAAAACGGTCAATTCGACACGTGACTACTAATTTAATTGTATATTTGATTGCAGGAATGTTTACACAGCCCGGAGATAAAGCTCGAATCTTTAAAAGAAGATGTCCGGAATT
Source organism: Silurus glanis (assembly GCA_014706435.1). Lineage (NCBI taxonomy): Eukaryota > Metazoa > Chordata > Actinopteri > Siluriformes > Siluridae > Silurus > Silurus glanis. The sequence goes on along the minus strand of JAAIIK010019139.1, from coordinate 5,308 downwards.
TCCTCAGAGCGGCAGGTACGCAGGGTGCGCCGGCTTCCTCATCCGGGTACTGCAGAGACACTCACTACAGCGATGATGGAGAAATGCTGAGATTGTTATTTTTCTCTACAATCACTTAAGCTAATCTTTTTCTTAAAAAAAATTTTTTTTTGCACTTTTCCTGTCTTATAGGTTGGGAGAGGAAGTTGCAAAATGCAGTATACAGAGAATTGCACATGTAAGTTGAAATATGTATGTTTTAAACATGGATACAAGGTTTTAAAAAGTCATTTTTTTAAAGGTAACACTATAAAAAATGTTGTAGGTGATGCACTTTCAAGGAACAAAATATGTACACTGGATGGTACCATGCCATGAACTAATGAAACCTTTGTTTTTGTTTTCTTTTTACACTCACTGATTTGTTGAATGAGATGCACTGTATGGCAAAATGTTCGGATCTAATGGGTACAAACCTGTTTGAGCATGACATAGTGCACAAATTACGCTTTGTGAATATGTCGTGTGTTCAGGTTGATGTGGAAGAACTCGAGTGTCCTGCACAGAGTTCTGACCTCAACCCTATGGAACACCTGACATTTTGGCCTTCTCACCCAACATTGTCTAACCTCACTAATACACTTATAGCTGAATGAGCACAAATCCACAATGGCTGGCTCAAAAATATAGTAGAAATCCTTCCCAGAAGAGTGGAGACTACTATAAAAGACAAACGGGACTCAATCCTAAATCAACAAGCACATATAATATAAGGCCTAAGTATTGAGATATGTAATATGCCATATGTGATTCTCCCCAAACTGTAAACACGAAGTTGGAGGTACGCAATTGTATAGGACGTCTTTGGATGCTTGAACTAGGAGACCAAATATGAACAAACAATATCTGCTACGTGGACATTTTACAAATTGGATTTGAGAACCCCTGGATCATTAACACCCAACAGAAAAAAGCATTACTCAGATAGTCTAATAGAGGAGCCACTGGGGATGTGCAGAGTTTTAAATAAAACAAAGCAACACTACTCAGCTGGGGGGTACAAACTTTTGCACGTGAGTGCAAAGGGGTTGCTGGATTAACCTTCTCTGATTTTGCCTATGACTTTAGTTTCTCTTAATGAGAAGGATCAGGAGTAATAAAAAGTAATACCAATGTGGACCATTGTTCTTGGAGAACACAGTATACAATTGTTGATTGTTCTCCTTCTATAACTGATGGCTGTACTATCAGTTAGTGTTTAATAATGGCAAATACTTTCATCAGAGCACGTGATGCGAATTGTTTTTCTGGACTTCCCAATTAACATTTTGTAACCCATATATATATACTACCCAGAACCCAATATTAGTGTTAAATTAAATAGAATTTGATCTCCATTGAATCACATTGCAGTATATGGCAGTTGTATGCTAACCAACAGAATATGGATGATTATTTGAGGGCACAGCTTTGGGTTTTTGATGCTGACCCTGTTTGTGGTTCTTCCCCTAATTTTTTCCCACACAGTGTGGAGCACACAATCGTCTGTAGAAATCTGGCACGCTGTACTATTAAGATTTCATTGAAACTAAGGTTTCCAAACATGTTTCATGCCACTATGCACAAAAGCAAGATCCATGAAGACATGGTTCGCCCAAGTTGAAGTGAAAAAAAAAACTGACGTGACCTACACACAACCCCGTTTAACAGCTTTTGGATAAACCGCAATGTTGCCTGAATCATAGGTCTCCTTATTTAACATCAGTGCCTGACTTCACTGATGTTCTTCTAGCTGAAGGAGCACAAATCCCCACAGCAGGTTATTATAAGAGCAAATGTAGAACTAAATCTGGAATGGGATGGAATGCTCAACAAGGACATATGGGCATGAATGGCAGATGTGGCATATAGACTAGTTGTGCCAGTTAAGAATGTTATTTAATCTAAACTGAATATCAGTTCTTACCGGCTAACTCACCTATTGATGGTTCATTTTTTTAATAAAAACTGCAAGCACTGGCTCTTTTTGAATAACATTGTCTTCACGCATTATAAAATGAACGATTTCCCTCCGTCATTATGCCACGCGGTCGCGCCCCCAGCCCGGTAAAACCAAATGCGTGTATTGTTAGCATTGTGCATGCTGGTATAAAGTTGAATCTTAAGTAGGTGGCAATGAACGACTTGACACTAAGTGGTGAGAAAAAAACCTTTGAATGTTTTCTACTATTGTGTCATATGAGAGCTGTGCTGAATCAAATGATCTCCGTCCGATGTAAAAAAAAGAAAAAGGAAAAGAAGAAGAATGGAGATATTCTGCTTTGAGCCAGTGAGCTATTTGTATGCCATTTCAAGATGATGTGTTTATACAAATTCTAGTGCGTTACAGTGGTAATGGAGCTCACAGGAAAAAAAAACGTTCCTGGAGCTGCTGCTGTTCAGTCACTTAATGTGATGGACAAAGATAAATTGTGTCAGGTTTCCTGCAGATGTGAAGAATTCTCATAGCAGTTTATAGATTAGGTGAATCTGCTACATATCATTTATTCTTAGGAATTTAGCGATCTGATCTCATTGTTATGATTTCCCTAACCCTACTACTATGGTCTATCACTGGGATCATTTAAAAGTCTTTTTTGGCCTAAACCTCTCCTAAGAACATTTTGCATCCATCTGTCCATTGCTCAATCCATTTCTCCATCCATTATGTTTGTCAGTCAGTACATTTTCACGGTGGATCCGAAGTCAAGATTACAGGGTATTTTGTTTTAAAAATGAAAAAAAAAAAAAAATTATAATAATAAAGTTTTAGAAGTGAATACACTTTCAATGTATTTCAGTGATGACACTGGAATACAATCACAGGCCTAAGTTGTACTCAGGGGCATGCTTGTACACTGAGAAACATCTGAAAACTCTGATGTCAGTGCGTAAATATTGTTGAAAATGGGCCAGAATTTCATTCATTCATTCATTCATTCATTCATTTTCAGTTCCAAGGATTGTGGTGGTTTTACAATCTATGCCAGTGCAAGTGGGTGCCAGTGCAACTACAGAAATGTGCCATCAGAAAAAAGGTGTATGTGAGCACAGGTGCTACCGTTACTGTAGTTGTAACAGTACTGTATTTGTTACTGTATTTGTGTTGAAGAATATCTTTCAACATTTACAACCATTCAGCTCATTTTTTACAGCGTTGTCTCTACAAGCGAGGAATCTGGCAGCCAGTTTGTTTATTTCCTGACAGGTGGTAGTAAATTAGGCTAAATAAATCTAATGGGACCACCCACAAGTCTCCAAAAAAGTCACTGCTTTTTTTTTTAATCCCATTCCCTACCACTCATCTGAAAATAAATAAACAGGCTTACAGATTAAAAGTCAAGTGTGCAACCATGGCTTTACAAATGTGTGAGGAACTTCATGGTGGTTTCCTTAGGATCTCCCCTTGGCGTGTTGTCTTGCTGATTTGTAGCAGCAGTGATCACCACAAGACTGTGACTTCAGGTGCATATCCTATAAAAGCTTCTTACTATGTCATATTTTAGAATTGTACAGTGTATTGCAATTGTATTCTGTATCGCAGTCGTCACGCTGCTTAAGAAACTATAGTCAGTGCCGGATTAACTGAGATTAGTAACCCGATCTCCAATAGCCAAATGAATTTACACTGCACAGTTTGATGGAACTTATTTAACAAATTGGTTCTTTGTCATCTTCAGCTGTCTAACAGGTTTTCTGCCAGGATGTATTGGTATTTGGGGCAAACTATGAGTCCTTCTGTCTTGATTAGAGCCATTGTCACAGCTAAAAAGAGCAGACCTATAGCATGATTCTGCCACCACCATGCTTCACCAGGTGTATTGTGTTCTAAATCTAATATTTTTGCCTCAAATAAATATGACCATAATACATTTTGCCAAACTTTAGGCAGGTTCTAGGGCTTCCATCTCACCACTCATAATATAGCCACATGAAGAATAAATGATGTTCTTATTTTTGCAGTTTCTTAGCTGCTGTAGGTCTCTTGGCAGCCTGACGCTTAGTGTTTCTTTTGTCCCTTTGTCAGGTTGTATCTCCTGTTATTTGTAATGACACTATGGTGTCCCATTTTCTCCTCTTGATCATGGACTTCCATGGAATGAACATGGTGTTCCATGGTGCAATAAGGTTTTGAAATTGTATTTATTTATTTATTTTACTACGCTCATGAGCAGTATCTTTCCACAGTGAGATCCTGCGCGTGCATTGTAAGCTCTTTGCGGGCCATGAGTTTTGTTTTTTTGCTTTATAATATACTAACATATATGTTAGTATATTATAAAGCACAAAACCAAAATTCATGAGTTTAGTGTCACTAATTAGATAACATGAGCATGTTCTTTTTTTTTTCCGGCTGTGCGTGTGTGCGTGTGTGTGTGTGCGTTGCAGTTTGCCTCCACCTGCTCACCCTGCAGCTTCCCCAGAGCACATAAAAGAACCACTGGAGTACATGCGCAGAGCCCAGGTACCATTTTCTCCCCAAAACTTCGCAGTCATTCCACTTTTCTTTTTCAATTCAGTCTGTGCTTTAGCTCACATCTGCACCACACTGTGTGTGTGTGTGTGTGTGTGTGTGTGTGTGTGTGTGTGTGTGTGT
>JAAIIK010019137.1:4116-21391 GCA_014706435.1 Silurus glanis | reverse complement strand
TCGCAAAGTTCAAGGGGGCCGAATACTTTCGCAAGGCACTGTATATATATGGTTGAGGCGTCTGTAAATTCTTACACTAATGATACCTGTGGAGGTCGTTGGTAACCCGGGCCTCGACCAATCCGGTATGAAATTCTGGTTTTTGATCCGCATATCAGATTTGGCACATGCTTTATGCTGGATGTCCTTCATAACAAAACCCTCCACATGTATCCAGGCTGGAGACCCACACTAAGAGTGCACTGACTTGTGTAACACTAATGACTGGGTTTGAAAATCAGCTGAGTTACACAATTTATTTTAGTTACATTTTTACTTGGAGATCTGATCATTTTTACGTAACAATATAATAAGGTGGTTAAAACTAATAGCACCCTCAAGGGCATAAGTGACATCAATAGAGCACACACACGACAGCCAGCGTTATCATTGCATGTTCAGAAGCTGGGTTCTTCTATTTCATTATAGTTTCAGAGACGTGAGTGATGGTAGGCTTGTGTAATTCAGTAATTCATCAAGACGGCTAGATAAACTTTGAAATGCTTATGTGTATGATCTATTTTACAGGAAAATATGATGGAGTCTGGAGAAGACAGTTCAAAATATGAAAAAAAGAAAAAGCTTGAAATGGAAAAAACAGAGCAGCTGTTTCTTAGACTTGATCTTGAGGAAAAGCAGAAAGAGAAAATGAAAATTTCAGACATTCTCCAAATAACTTCACATTCATTAAACTGGAAGGAGTCTTGTACAGAGAAAGAGTTGGTGGAAACCTTTCTACAAAGGCTTTTAATGATGGACTATAGTGCAAGATATATTAGCACTGAAGAAGATGTTGCTAGAGTTGATTATGTTGACCTCAGTACAGGAGGTGATGAAGGTTTTTGTTTGTGTGATAATCTTTTCACCAAAAAGGCAGAATCATTTAATGAGGAAGACCATAAATCTCTTCACCCCATGGATGTTCAGATGGCGGTGCTCCACTGCTCTGATCTTCTCCTAAAGCAGAAAATAGTGACTAAACTGGCTCAGTGTCAGTACGCTCTGCCTCTGCTGGTGCCCAACCCCTTCACCAGAGAGATCCAGTTTCCTCTGTGGACCTTTCGCCAAATCAGAAAGAGCTGGAAGACTTCTAAATCTGGTGAGGAGATCACTAAAACCTTGGCAATATCTGAAGCAAAATCTCCAATGGTGGCCTTCTTTAGGTTTGGTTCTGCATCTTCATCCAAGTCTCAGATAATGAACAGCTTGATCACTGAGAAACATGACACCTTCTTCCACAGACACTGTACCAACAGCAGCAAGAACCGGTTCCTGATGGATGGAGTGGTGGAGATCGCTTGGTACTGTCCATCTGGAAAAGAAACAGATGTTTTCTCTGACTGTGTTGCATTCTGTAATCTCCATGGTGATGCACAAACTAATCAAGAGCAACTGGAGATTCTGACTGAAATGTCCTCAGTGAATGTTGTGCTGTTAGGTGATGAAAATAAAATCACAAATAAGCACTTACTAGAAGATCTTTTGAAAGGTCACAAATCTCTTATTTGCCTACTATCTGATGATGAATCAGGTGTTACTAGATTTAATGATGGAAAATACAAGATTGGACTTAAAGACAGAACTCAGTCAGATATATATAAGAATCTCAGAATGATCATCAAAGACTGTTTCTCCAAGTCACCCAGAATGTTCAAACTTGACGATTTTGAAACCAAAGTGACTATAAATGATGAAGATTTCCCTTCATGCAAGAAATCTAAGGAAGCTGCAATGATGATGATGAGTCATTTGGAGGGAAATGATCTCTCCAAATTAAAGGAAGAACATCTGCCCTGTCAGGGGAAGTTATGGCATGACTGGTGTAAGATGAACAAAGACCTGCATCAACTTCATGGGAACAACTTAGAAAAGCAAAAAAGCACAAAACAAACACAAATGATGGAAATTCGTGAAGAGCAGCATAAACATGGCCTCTCTGGACTTATGGAACAATTCATTTCTGTCCTAAATTCTCAAAGTGACATTAATGAACGATTGTTCTTTCTGAAATGGGTTGGGATTCTATTGGACAAACGCACATCAGATTGTCTTTCTACTCTTCATCACAAATACAATAAAAAGTGGACAGAAGTTTTAGACCTTAAGAACAAACATGATAAATCAGATAAAATGAAAGGGAAACAAACAGAACTTGAGGAGCTTTCAGTAAAACTGAATGCAGCAATGTTTGGTTTGGAGCACCTCCTCAGAGAGATGGGTCAGATTTACGAGTCTTTTATTTCTGTACAAACACAAAAGAAAAGATATAGAGAAGAAACCTTGAACTCTCTCCCGAGACTTGCAGCAGAACTTATGAAATCTGGCCATCCAATGGAGCTGATGGATGGAGATGCTGGTCATGTTCCTCTGATGTGGGTTTCAGCAGTTCTAGATGAACTTGTGAAGATACTGGGAGATCAGAGGGTGTTTGTTCTGTCAGTTTTGGGGATTCAGAGCTCTGGGAAATCCACCATGCTGAATGCCATGTTTGGACTGCAGTTTGCTGTCAGTGCTGGAAGGTGCACCAGAGGAGCCTTCATGCAGCTGGTCAGAGTGTCAGAGGAGATGAAGGAAGAGCTGAAGTTTGACTACATTCTTATTGTAGATACTGAAGGTCTTCGAGCACTGGAGCTTGCAGGAACATCAACTCGACATCATGACAATGAACTTGCCACATTCGTTGTTGGTCTTGGAAACCTGACCTTAATCAACATCTTTGGAGAGAACCCTGCTGAGATGCAGGACATCCTTCAGATTGTTGTTCAGGCCTTTCTAAGGATGAAGAAAGTCAGACTGAACCCCAGCTGTTTATTTGTCCATCAGAATGTTGGAGATGTTAGTGCTGGAGAGAAAAACATGGAGGGAAGGAGACGCTTACAGGAAAAACTGGATGAAATGGCAAAACTGGCTGCAAAAGAAGAAGAAAGTGAAGCTGAGTGTTTCAGTGATGTTATTGAATTCAATGTAAAAGAGGATGTGTATTATTTTGCACAGCTCTGGGAGGGCAGTCCACCAATGGCACCACCAAACCCATCCTACAGCAGAAATGTTCAGAATCTAAAGAAAGCCATTTTCAGAAAAGCGACCAAGTCTCCAGGTCTGAATCTCTCACAGTTAAAATCACGCATTACTGACCTGTGGAACGCTTTAATCAACGAGAACTTTGTGTTTAGCTTCAAAAACACCCTGGAGATCGCAGTGTACAGGAAACTGGAGACTGAGTTTGGAAAATGGACCTGGACCCTCAGGAGTGCCATGTTAGATACTGAAGAAAAACTTTACAACAGAATTGAAAATGAAAAACTGAAGAGAATTGAAGAGAAAGATCTTTATTCTTACATGAAAAAGACCAAAGAGGAAGTGGACAAATCAGTGAAGAGTCACTTTGAAGAAGACAAAGACAAAGAGATTTTAGTTCAGTGGAGAGCGAGATGTGAAACCAAAATCACACAACTTTATGAAGATCTTCTTGAAGACACAAAAAAAAAACTGAATGAAGTTATTCAGCAGCAACAGGCACGAGAGGCCTTCGAAAGCAAAAGAAAAGAATACAGTGAAAAACTGTTCAGTCTGAGCAAAGATCTCGCTCTGAAACTCAAAACCACAACTACTAATGAACAAGATCTTAAGGAGGAATTTGATCAACTGTGGGACAAATGGGTCACTGAACTAACACAAGACACACCTTCAGGAAAAGCTTTTGAGTTTTGGGAGGATGCTGAACAGATTCTGTCTGAAGGTAATGAAAAGGCTTTTGTGTTCGATCGGCAAAATCAAGAGGACTTCAAAAATATTGACAAAATGGGAACTTATTCATGCTACATTATTTTGAAGAAGCAAGAAGAACTTTTTGCTGAGAGTCAGCACAAAGTCAAATCTGATGTAAACAAAGATATAAATAAGAGCAAAAATAAGGAACAAAAACATCAGTCAGGCTTGTGGAGTGGACTTCTCTCATTTTTTAAATTTCCCAACCAAAGCAAAAGTCAGTCTGAGGTTGGCCTGCATTCCGAACACCATAATATTGTACGAGAACTCACCAGAAATGTCATACAAGAAACTGAAACATTAATTCATGACATTTGCAGTAAAATCACAAGACTCGGGTACAATGACGGCTACATCCAGGAAATAACAGACCACGTCAGGAAGAGAGTTGAGGAACATCACAGCAAAAACCAGAGAATCATGCTGAGAAAGGAATTCACTCTGGATCTCTGTCTTCATGTGTGTGAAATTGCGAGTCACAGATTTACTGAGTGCCATAACCAGTTCATGAATGCAAATGATCCAAGAATTTATTTGTCCAAGCAGAAACCACAATATTACAGTGTCTTCCAAAACTACTGCAGAGGAGCAACAGCAACTAAAGTGTTTGGTGAACTGATCTGCAGTTCCCAGAAAGACCTCATCCTGCAGGCAGCTTCCAATAAAACTGCTCTTGATTTAGCAGCAAAGATCAGATCAGACATGCCAGAGTTTAATGGTAACAGATCAAACCTTGAGAAACACATCCTGAAATGTCTGGCAGAGGAGGAGAACTTAAAGAAGTATAAATTGTACATTCTCCATCCCCGAAAGCACTTCAGAAACTTCATTACAGAGAAGGTTAATAAGTACATCACTGAAAACACCACCACCGTGCTGAACCTTTTTAAAGGAAATCTACAACACAAACTGCAGAGTGTAATCAATGCTGTAAACATCGCAACTGAGGAGCTCAAGGAGAGCCGTGGTGATGCAGACATGTGGCTGAGAAGTTTTACCTCTGCACTGAAAGATGAAGTGACCTTTAAAGAAATAACCTTCACTGATCTCAAGGACATTACAGATATTGATTTTCTACAGCAGGTTGTTAGTGAAGGTCTCACTGTAATGAAGTCAGAACTACACAACAGCTTTAGCAGTGCAAAACACATCAACATGGAGAAGTTCAGGAAGAAACCAGATGAGATTCTGATTGATCACCTCTGTCAGTGCTGCTGGGCTCAGTGTCCATTCTGTAAAGCCATCTGTACCAACACAATGAAGGATCATGATGGAGATCACAGTGTCCCCTTCCACAGGGTAGATGGTATCACTGGGTGGCATTACAGACGTACAACAAATCTATCCTGTGATTTCTGTACAACACGTGTGCAAAGTGATAAACGTTTCTACCCCAGACATGATTCAGAAGAGTTAATACCTTACAAATCATACAGAACAGCAGGAGGAGTTTATGAGACCTGGAGCATCACCCCTGATAATTCACAGCTCCCATACTGGAAATGGTTCGTGTGTAGATTCCAGAAAGATCTGGAAAAGCACTATGGGAAAACATTTCAGGGTTATGGTGAGATCCCCAGTGAATGGAGAAGGTTTACTAAAGAACATGCTATCAAGAGTTTGGATAAATTAATCTGAGACTCTTCTAAACCAAACCGAGCAGAAAATAGCGACATAATCATGAACCAATGATCAAAAATAAATAAATAAACGTGACAACAGAAATCATAAAGATATCATCAGTAATATTCATTCGATTTTCTATATTATATACACAATATAAACACACTGTTTCTCTTTTTCTCTCTTTTCTGTTCAATGCATTTAACATTTAATCATATCAGTGTTCTTCTTCATCCTGTAATGTGATTAATTATCAAATCATTTGTGTTTAAAGGGTCGTGTTTGAGTTTCAATGTTTGCAATAATAAACTATATTACAATATTTGTATGTCTCTGTGCTTCAGAAAGACTTTTACAATGTTTGATATTTTATTGATCAGAGTTGTGACACATACAGAAGAAACAGGAGACACTCAGGAGTCTGAGTCTCAAATTTAAAGAGCAAGTGGCTCTGCCCCAGTTTTATCTTCATTTAATGCAATAATTGAATTCACTTCTGTACATCTTACTGTTTACTGCACTAGATATGTGTCCAAAGATGAATAAATGGTGTGTCAACAGGAAGAATCTTATTTTCTATTGACTTACTATCATTCGAAACAATTCTAAAATAGTCTAAAATAATTAATAATTTCACTCATTAAGCTAAAAAATCTATCTATTAAAAACTAATTACATATACAGGTATAAACCAATAAAAACACAAGCTTGAGAACCAAATTATTAATCAAATCCTAACACTTTGCACTAAATTGGAAATTGTATAAATAAAACACATTTAAATATGCAAATATTCTTTAAGACACGTGCAGGTTTCACAATGCTGAGTATTTCACTTCACTTTTATTTATGAATGTAATGAAGCTAAAAAAATACAAATAGTTTACATACACTGACAGTATATTAACCACATTTCACCAGAACTGCACTTTTAATCAGGAGATCAGGTGTGTATCTGCTTTTAAAAAAGAAATATATAAAAAATCATAATCTGTTCAGCAGCAGTTAGCAGTGACAATAAAAGGTGAGTTTAAAGGTTATAAGTGAAATGTATGTCCTGTGTCTACTCTAATAAAGCGTGTGTGTATCTGTGAGATGAGTTCATGACATTTAGATATTTTAATGTTGATTATTCTCTAATGTATTAAAGTATAAATATAAGAGGATTTTCCAGCTGAGAAAAACTGACGTACATATCTTTTTTTTTTTTTGCTCAAAATTATTTAATTTCATCAACAGTACATGTTTATAAAGAGGTTTTGTAAACCTTGAATAATGATACAGCTTCGGAGTTTAATATTTAGCTGTAGTTATATTTTACCTTCTCAGCTCTTTAAATAAATAAATAAATGTTCATGACTGGCGGTTTGTAAAACGCTGCTGCTTGACAACACTCCCACCTAACGGCCGGAACAGGTACTGCCCAGTAAACTGAAGATTCCAGTTAAGTCAAGAAGCTTTTATTGTCTTCATGCAGTCAGTACACTGTGACATGAGACACCGTTTCTCCAGATCCCTGGTGCTCCATCACACAACATAGAGCTACATAAGAGAACACAGAGCTCCATCACACAACACAGATCTACAGAACAGAACACAGAGTTAAGGACTACAGTAAATGTCCTCACCACAGAAAGTGCATCGTGTGCAACCGAGTGCAAACAAACAACACAAGACAGTGTAGGACAAATACACAAAACACACAGTGAATTCAGAAGCATGCTAAGAGGAATGACTGCAGTTAGCAGCTCAGACTGCTCTTCATCATGACACGGATATTCAGTGCTGGGAGAAGAAGTTATTAAAACTTGTTTTTGAAGTGAAACATGTTTAATGTTCTAAAAGGGCAGGAGCTTTAAACAATACATCAGCAGAAAAAAGAATTTATTCTAAACTGAATGATTAATCGTGTAGAGTGTGTTCATTCTCCTGCATAGTGGACTGTACTTTGTTCTGCCTCCTTGTTGGATTCTGAGATCTGGATTATATATTTGGAATATACTAAGATTTTATTTTTTATATTTTTATAATTCAGGATTTTTTTGGGACTGGGTTCCAACCCGTCCCTGTGGCATCCTGCTGCAGCTTCCACTTCAGCGACCCGGTTTTGTGACTCAGTCCTGACAGAATAAACCAGAACAGTGAACCCAAGTCAAATATTGGAGACTCAGACAAGAGAAGAACAGGAAGTTCTACAACCCTATCCTAAAGGCTTTTAGACAATGTTGACAGGACACGGTCAGCCTATGGCCCCCTGTGCCCCAGCATTTCTCCTGAGATCCTGACTACTGTAGCTTGTTCCTCAGCCAGTGTGACCTCATTTTAATTTCTTAATCACACGTGTTTCTGGCTGATCAGGCACAGATTACCTGTGTTATCCTCCACCTCTCGGGAAAAGCCCTTGAGGAGGCCATGCCAATCTGAGAACTCCAGAGCGCCTGTTGTTCCAGCTACCAGTCCTTATGTGAAGAGCTCCGGTTTGGTCCCAGGTTTGGGCATTGCCAAGCCTCCAGGTCCCACTGGGGGATACTAAGTTCCTGAGCCCTGCTGGAGGCATGGTCCAGACGTTGAGTCCCGCTAAGGGCATTGCCCAACCCAATCCTCATTACCATCGTCATTCACCTGGACCAACAGAACACCTTTACAAAGGGGCGGTCCTGTCAGGATCTGGGAGGGTTCTGGCGATTGTGCTTACCATGTTTCACCACCAGATGCTGCCAGTGTGCCCATAAAGCCTACACCAGGATCTTACACGAAGTAGGAAGTTATGATGTTTTCAAGTTCTAATGTTTTGCTGTTCGTGATGTTATGTTGTGTGGACTCTTTGTCTTGAGCTTGTTTTTCAGAGTCTCTTGCTGTTTTCTCGAATGCCCCCATGTAAGTTCTGCCTCTGAATTAGATTTTTGGCAAAAAACTGCACTTATTCCTGAGAAGATTTAGAATTTTCTGTCTCTACTTCTCAGATCCATTCCCCACTTTAGAGGTGAGTAGATTTTCTAAACACCCCCCCACACCCCTCTACATTAGTATCTAATAAAATATTTCAAATGTCTAATTTATTTAATAAAACAAGTTTTAAATCAATAAGATTTAAATAAAGTTACAAATAGAGAAGATAAACGTGTAGTTGTGTTATGTGCCCTAACTGATGTTATTTTAATTTACTTGTCTTACTGGACTAAATGTTTGTTTGTATTTGTTTGAGTGTATAAACATTATTTTGAAAATAGAATGCAGATTAATGAATAACACAAAAAATAACTTTATTCTCCACTAGAGGCGCTCCACACTTTACTAGAGCACCATGGGTATGAGACTAAGATGCCACTGCTGCTGAATACTGTTGCCATGGAAGGGTGTAACTTGGTCTACAACAATGTAACATCAACATGAAAGTCAGGAATCAAGGTTTACCAGCAGAACATCACCCAAAGTATCACACAGCTTACCTTCTTCTCAGAGTGCATCCTGACTCCCACCTCCTCCCTATTTAAGCCACACCCACACATCCATTCATCTACAATGTGAAAAAGTGAAAATGTGAAAAAGTGATTCAGCAGACCAGGCCACTTCTTCCATTGGTCCATGGTCCAGATCTGGTGCTCATGTATCGTTTGCAGGAGCTTTGAGTGGTGTACAGGGGTCAGAATGGATTCTCTGACAGATATGTAACATGCTATGGTGCTTTGTGTGTTCATACTCCTTTCTCTCAGAGCCAGCATCATTTATTACCAGTTTATGTTACAGGATATCTGTTTATTTTACAGGTTTGGACCAGAGAGTCTAACCTTCTTTCCCATGTGCATCAATGCACTTTGGGCATCCAAGACCCCGTCTTTGGTTTATTGGTCGTCTTAGGAGCGCTATGGGTGGGTATTCATTAATACATTCTGGCATAAACACCACAAACTTGCTGTTTTGGAGATGTTCTGACCCATATGTCTATTCATCACCATCTGCCTCTTGTCAAAGTCACTCAGACTCTTACACTTGCCCATTTTTCCTGCTTCCAACACATCAACCTGAGACCTGATTATTTATTGCACTGTATGTCTAATATAGAGAGATTCTGGGGTGTGAGATATTTGATACATTAACATTTATGGCATTTAGCAAATGCCCTGTTTCAGAGTGACTTACAACTCAGCACTGGAGGTTTAAGAGCCGTGCTCAAGGGCCCAGCAGTGGCAGCTTGGTGACCTTCTGATTTAAAATCCACTGAGCTACCACCTCGTCAGTAATATAAAGCTCGCTAGAAAGTGTATGAAATAATGACTTCTTCTCAACTATATATCCAGTAAGGGGTCATTTAGGGTTCAGTGCCTCATTTGTTAAACAAATGCTACAAAATATAAAATTCAGTTTAGAGTGTACAGCATTAGACCAGCAGAGGGCGCCACACTCTCTCTTCTATTTCTGCATCCTTCACTTCTCTAGCGTGTTCCCACTTTATTCTCTCCCACTGAATACTAATGCACTGCCGGCTCGGTAGTCATCCCTCACTCCCTCCCTCCCTCTCACTATCTATCCATCCTCCATGAGAGAGAGAGAGAGAGAGAGAGAGAAGGCAGTGGTAGCGCTTAGCGTTATCTAGAAGGTGAGGGTTGCAGTGTGTGTGTGCAGGAGTGTGTGTGTGTGTGTGTGTGTGTGTGTGTATAACAGGTAGCAATACAGAACCAGGCAGCTGTGTGTGTGTGGTTGGGATCTCCCTCTGTATTTCTCTTTCATCCCAACATAAACGACAAAATGGACAGAGCTGGAGTCTTCATGCTCTTCTTCTCCTTCACCCAGCTTGGAGGTGTTCTGTTGTTCTATCTCATGGCCTGACACTCATTCTCTCTCTATCTCTTTTTCTGCATCTCTCCATCCCTTCTCTTTCTCGCTGAATCTCTCCCTCCATTCCCCTCTCTCTAGGTTTCTCTCAGTACATCTCTCTCTCTCTCTCTTTCTCTCCTCACTCATTAAGTGTCTGTCTCTCAGACTGTATCGGATGAGAAATGAGGTGATTGATTTTTCTCTTCTTTCGTCTCTCTCTCCATGACCACTCTGGATTTTCATGACAGGTAAGAAAGAGTGTGTGTGTGTGTGTGTGTGTGTGTGTGTGTGTGTGTGAGAGAGAGAGAGTTTGTATGCTTTAGCTTTACTAATGTATATGTTCATTAACATGCAATGTCCAGATGCAGACGGCCTCATTCAGCACATGTGTGTGTGTGTGTGTGTGTGTGTGTGTGTGTGTATGGTGTGTTTGAGAGAGAGAGAGAGAGAGAGAGAGAGAGAGAGAGTTAAAGAGAGAGAGTTAAAGAGAGAGAGAGATAAAGAGAGAGAGAGAGAAAGAGAGAGAGAGAGAGAGAGAGAGAGAGAGAGAGAGAGAGAGAGAGAGAGAGAGAGATAAAGAGAGAGAGAGATAAAGAGAGAGAGAGAGAGAGAGAGATAAAGAGAGAGAGAGATAAAGAGAGAGAGAGGACATTAGTGTGTAAGGACATGATATAGTGTTATTATAGTGTTATTATAGTGTTATTATAGTGTTATTATAGTGTTATTATAGTGTTATTATAGTGTTATTATAGTGCACTACATGTGTGTGTGTACATCATTATCTCCTCCACGCTCTTTGTAGAAGTGTGTATATCACTATAGTGCCCTACTCGGGGTATTAATACCATCTACTGCACCTCCATGGTGAATCTGTAGATATTCAGCCTCCTATAATTGTGTAATTGGAGCCCTAGTGGATGAAGTGTGAACTACACAGTGTCCATTCATTCTGCAGAAAGTGTAGAAGGTATGCAGTAATGCACTATAGATGTTTTGACTCTGTATGTAAAAGACATTGTGCAGGACATAAGTGTGCACTACAGTGTGAGGAGAAGATGCTACACTGAAAAAAACATGTTGGCCTTACTTAACTTTCTTATGTCAACAGGTTCCACGTAACTCAGTTAGCATTTAATTAACAATATTAATTTCAGTAAACTTAATTACATAAAGTTAATGTAATGTTTAGTTAAATCAACTTAACATTCTTAATTTAGTTTTAATATATTAAGTTAATTAAGTTCAATTATTCTAAAATTTATATTGTTGCCTTCAACCAAAACAAATAATCCGGTTTTATTGATTAGTTTATTCAATGAATCTACAGCTATTTACATTTATTTCCAACAAGAATGTGTACAGTACAAAATATGAAAATATTTATTTTCCAAAACTCTAATTTATTTTTACTTATTTCAATAATACTAATAAAACTATAAGCATTTACAAAATAATAATACAAAAGCCTTATTTTTTTATATTTCCTTTTTCTTTGAAATTGAAAAAAAGCTAAAAATGCATCAGTTATTCAATGCAAGACCAACATGAAGGAATGAACATGATCAGTACTGAAACAAATGTACTGCTACAGCAAACAGCACAACTTTATGGAGAAAACATACAGTCTGTCCTGCCTTATGAAAAGAGTTTATTTTTCAGGACCTGGATCTTATTTAAATGCTTGTTTGCATTTAGTTCCATAAATAACTTTTGAAATACTTCTAAAGTGTATCTCAGATCTTGTGAGTAAGCCAAGTTTAATGCAGAAATTAGACCAAGTATCACAGAACATGCATTTGCCACATTGTTCAGGTTTTCAAATATTTGGATGCCTTTATTGATGATGCCAACATCTTCATATGGGTCTGTAGCATCTGCTCCTTCATGTACGAGGTCATAGATTCCCAGGGTGGTGTTGCACATCAAGGTTGCAACGACTTATCCGTTGTTGCTTATCCGTAATTCGGGTCGTGGGGGCAGCAGTCTAAGCAGGCCCCCGCCTTCGACTGCTGCCCAATCCTCACAGCACCGTCCCTTACGGTCCCTCCTGCAGGTGGTGAGCCCACGGGAAGGCGGCCCCACGTCACTCCGACGTCACGGACCTTGATATTTCCCTCGTAAGGGACCCCCGGAGCATAGAGGGTTAAGGGCCTTGCTCAAGGGCCCAAGAGTGGCAGCTTGGCGATACCGGGGCTTGAACCCCCGACCTTCCGATCGGCAACCCAGCGCCTTAACCGCTGGAGCCACCACTCCCCCTATATTAAGTATAAAAAGAGAATTACCAACAGATCAAGGGTGAGAGGGAGGGGGTGGTTGCACAGAAACATAAAATATTTTTATGTTTATGTTTTAGAAAAATGTAAATGACTTACCATACACTCCTTCACAAGGTTTGATGGTCTTCATTCAGGTAGACAGTAAGGGCTTTCAGGATGCATTCACGTTTTTTTCTCGATGGAGACATGAACAATGTAAAATGAGCATAAGTTAGCGCTTTACTGTACATCTAAAACTTTAAGTAGCATCATACAGATTATCCCACTGATGTTTTTACAAAAGTCAAGTTTGTCGATCCTAGCGACCAGTACAAGACGTCCAAAAATGGTCGTAAATCAGGAGAATTTTTCAATTTCTTCTATGGAAAAGATGCACAATAATCTTTGAGGTCAGAGTTGTTCCAATTGTTGCAGGTGCAAAAACACAACTCTGGTGCATACTGTTTCATTAAAACAGTCTGGTTCCAAATGAAAAGTCGTGAACTATCCAGGTCTCAGATTCAGTAACACCCTGAAATTGAGTTACGGCACAGAGGTTTCTACTTGGAATAGGCCTCGTAAGGGTCCATAAAAGAAGTCGAGTCCTCGCACTGTGCGTCAGGTGCAGCAAAATGTCACAGTACATGTTGGAATGTTTCTCGCAATGAACCGCGGCTCATGATGCTACCACCACCGTGCTTGACTGTACGCAAGACACAATTTTCTTCGTACTTCTCACCAGGTCGTCGCCACACACGCTGGACTCCATCTGAACCAGACAAGTTTATTTTAGTCTCATCAGACCACAGGACATGGTTCCAGAAATTCATGCTCTTGGACAGGTCATCTTCAGCAAACTGTTTGTGGGTTTTCTTATGAGCAGCTTCAGAAGAGGCTCCTTCTGGGACGATGGCCTGCAAACCGACTTGTTGCAGTGTGTAGAGTATGGTCTGAGCACTGACAAGTGAAGCTTCCGATTTTGCAACCTCTAAAGCAATGCTGCAGCAATTCTGCACCTGACGCACAGTGCGAGGACTCGACTTCTTTGAGGGAACCTTACGAGGCCTATTTCAAGTAGAACCCCTCCTGGAAAACCTCTGTACTGTAACTTAATTTCAGGCTGTTAACGAATCTTCAGCCTCGGCAACTTTGTGGAGAGCAACAATTCTAGATCTTAAATCCTCAGAGTTTTCTTTGTCATGAGGTGCCATGTGGAACATCCAATAGTCAGTGTAAGAGAATTGCACTCATTTGTTCACACACACACACACACACACACCAAAATTTGAAGATATGCTACACCAAAAGTATATATATATTATTATTATGTGTTCTAGAAATATTAGCTCTAGGAATGGCCTGCTAATATCTGATCACTGCCGTCCTCCTGCCAGACAAAGACAAACAGCATGGCAAAGATTAATATTACACTAATAATAAAAATCAAATAATAAAATCAAAATCACATTTCAACAAATATAAATTAAATTAAAGCGAAAAACAAGAAGGTAACTAACATGAATGTGAAACCCACACATGAGGAACACGGTAACATCATGAAAATATCATACAAAACATGAGATTATTCGTGATTAACCAACCCAACCTAATAACAGCCTCCATATATATAGATAAAAAAGTTAAATCTCCACAAGGAAAAATCTTCGCTTGTTTTCTCTTTTTGCACTGTGAACTTTGTTTGAATTGATTCCCATTAAATGGCGCCGATTAAAAACAGAGCAGAAAAGTTCGCATTGAATCTGCTTTTCATCTGCGCATGTGCGGATATTACTCCACCTGTTGACCAAAGCACGGTACTGCAGAAGCAACACAACTCTGTTTCATTCGTTTTACTTAAATTAGTTGTGTTAAACTGAAATCTTACTATTTTTACATTTTGTCAACACGACTCTTTTAATTTTAATACACAAACTTAATTACATTATTTAATTTAAACATAGTTATATTCTTTGGGCCAACAGCAGCCACATTTCATTTTTTTGAGTGTATGATTTATCTCATACACAACATGTCATCTACAAGAAAGGAGATTAATCCCTAATAACTCCTGAGTGAACATGAAGAGCGTTTGGAAGTATCTGGTTATCTCAGTCAGTGGGATATCTACCTGCACTCTGAGTGCTCTACACAGATTCTAGATATTTATGGTAGAACACTAATCTCTAGATGACTTCTTAGTGGACAGTTTCTGGTGTTGGGTGTAAAAGCTGTGTGGGGTTGGGTGTAGGAATAACGTCTTTACACACACTGTACTGTATTTATTTATTCAGTAGCTGTTTGAAATGAGTCTTTTTAACACTACACATGTGTATGAGATGTTCCCTTATATACACTAGTGCACGACACTGTATGTGTTTCTGATCTTATATAAGTGTCTATAAAACACGGTATCGTATCTGAGCTGTGCACAGGGACAAACAGAAAAAGATTTTACTGAAGTTTACAGAAAAAGAATCAACGTCAAAAAAACTGACGATCATAAACCAAGTAACTGTAATGTTAGTTAATAATTATTAATACTGATGTTCTGGATTGTTTTGTTGTAGTTGTGTGTCACTGTCTATTTAAATCCGAATGACTGTGTATTTTAATTCATTAGCACTAGTCATTAGCCAGGTTATAGTTTGCATTTATTTTTCCCAGTTGCCTGGCAACAGCTTTACCCACAGAATTTAACATGTTCACCTTCAGGTTCTACAAAATGCTTCATCATAAACACAAATACACACACACACAAAGACTAACACTACGAAATGTGTGCATCTTTACACTCATGAACTCAGTTATCAGTGTTCTGATGTGTTGTGTCCTAAACCAACCTGGTTCACTACAGTGCAGACTATTTTAGACCTTTGTCTGTTTGAGGTTTTATCTGAGGACATGCTGGGAATTTCCTGACATCCTATGATGCTCTACAGCACTTTCATGAACAAACGAATTTGCCACTTTATACTGAAATGAGTGAGTGATTTGGGACACGCCCACAGTGGATTGATTATGGTATTAATGTGCACTATATAGTGGATAAGTAACAATAAGGGTAAGAATTAGCATATGCCAACAGTGACCCCAGTATCCCAGTGTGCCCTCTGTAGTGAACAGGGTGTGTGGTTTGGGACATGCCCATAATACTTTATTTCATGTTTTAATTAAATTTTTTATTTAATGAATAGAGCGAATGGTTTTATTCACATCCAAAGTGCCCTACATGAGGAGTAGCATGTGTGTGACACACTCACTGCATCCTATATAGTGAATTGTGTGTATGGTTTGGGATACGCCCACAATGGACTAATGATGTTTATGTGACCTATATAGTGAATATGGTTTATGATTTGGGACACACCCACAACAGACTAACGAGGGGGTTTATGTGGATTACATACTGGATAGCATGTGGTTTGGGATGTGTTCACAATGGAGGCGTTATGCTGTCCTTCCCTCAGACAAACACACACACACACACACACACACACACACACACACACACACACACACAATGTTTTTCATGGCTAGGTCAGGGAAACTGGGCCGACCCAAATGGGTCCGTACCCCACATCTAAATATAGCACACCTGGCCTACACATACACACACACACACACACACACACACACACACACACACACGCACACAGTCCTGATCTTCCCACATAACCCACTTTACCAGAGAGAGACTGTACATACACACACTCTAATACACACCCGCTGTATTTAATTAACTTTAATGTGACCTGATCAACAAATACTCATCCTCACACTACCTTTAACCCCTAACCCCTAACCCCTAATCCCTAACCCCTACCTCATATCTTTTAATCCCTATATCCTAAACCCAAACCCCCAAATCCTATCCTCTAACCCTTGACCCCTAAACCTTATCCCCTAATCCCTAATCCATATCCTTTAATTGACAAACTCTAATCCCTAAAATCTGACCCCTGTTCTTTAATGCCTAAATCTTATTCCCTAAATCCTGACCCCTTCCTCTAATCCTTGAGCCCTAAACCCTATCCTTTAATCTCTAATCCCTCATCCTTATCCTTAATTCCTTAACCCTAAAACATATCATCAAATCTCTAACCCATATCCTTTAATCCCTAACCTCTAATCCCGATCCTCTAACCATTAAACCTGAAACCCTGTTCTGGAATCCCAAAACCCATATCCTTTAATCCCTGCCTCATACCCCCTGACACTAGGGGAGGTGGAGGCTCAGTGGTTAATGCTCTTGGTTACTGATCAGAAGGTCCGGGGTTTAAACCCCAGTATTTCCAAGGGGCCCTTGAGCAAGGCCCAAAACCCTCAGTGCTCCAGAGGTGCTGTATCATGGCTGACCCCATGAACCCCAGGCTTTGCTCTGACCCCAAATTCCAAACATCACTGGGAAATGCGATGACACAATTTCACTGTGCTACAAAAGTTCATATAAAGGAAACAAAAACAAAAGTAACAAACCCCAATTTCTTTAGTCTCCAAACCTCAAACCTTAAACCTCAAACCTTAAACCCTAAAGACCAAACCCTTGTTCCTAAATCCTAAAGATAAAAAAAAATTATTTGACCGCCACCTACTGGAGAAACTGTATATGTGTGTTTGTTTGTGTGTGTGTGTGTGTGTGTGTGTGTGTGTGTGTGTGTGTGTGTGTGCACGCACTCGCAGAAGGTCTCGTAGCATATTAACACCTATTTCAAACTGCCAGACACACTCAGCACCACACCTGTACACACACACACACACACACACACACACACACA
>JAAIIK010019135.1:4138-11638 GCA_014706435.1 Silurus glanis | reverse complement strand
CTATGAGAAAATCAGAGTCGGGCCCCTGGGGGTCTATAAATAATCATTAATGGAATTGACTGACTGGACCTGCTTTCGGACACTGAATATTTTATGTTGGTGTAAAGAACTTCAAATGTTTTACATTTGTGTTTAGTCTTTTGTGTGATGCTTAGATTATTATTATAAATAGCTGTGACTCCGCCTCCTCTGCCATTTAATGCTACATATTCATTCGGTTTAATCCACGTTTCTGTCAAACACATTATATTAAACTTCTGGTCGGTTACGTTTATAGTAAGCGCTTTTGACGTGAGAGATCTAATATTCAACAATCCTATCTTTAGATCAGAGGTGCTGATGTGCGTTCAGTCCTATTTAATTTAATGTTAATCAGATTACTAAAACAGACTTTCTGAGAATTCCTACATTTTGGTTTTTGTTTGGGGGGACAGACACAGTCTCAATTTGGTGGATCCTGAGTGACTTGTTAACTAGTGCTGTTCTGAGACTATGACCTATACTACAAGAAATGAGAGCAGCACCTTCCCGAGTGGGATGGATCCCACCATAAAGACCTTCTACACTCTTCAACTAACTTTTGGTACTTAGCTCACTTCCTTTCGTTGGCCTCTTCCGTGCGCTCTTCCCAGGTCACAGTGAGCTCTAATAAAAATCAATTGCTTGGTGGAATCTGAGACAATGATCACATCTGGACAAAGATGTGTAGATGTTATTTTGGTAGGGATCAAGATCCACCTGCAGAAGTAAGAAGACCAGACTTTACTCCTGAATGTGAGTGGGCCTTCTCTCCGGCTCTTAAAAACTGGATGGTCTTTGGCTTGTGGTGGCCTTTGTTGGCATTAATGGCTATAGCTAAGCTCTCAGCAACTGCCTTAAGCAATTGGTTGTGGCGCCAATGATAGCGCCCGTATCCCAGGGCTTTTGGGCAGCTGCTAAGGAGATGTTCTAGTGATTCCCTTCCTGAACAAAGGGGACAGGAAGGTGTCTCGCTTTTACCCTAGAGGTGGAGCTTTGCAGGACATGGTAAGACATCATAGACGGTTTGGACTAAGAACCTGATACGATGGAAAACTGCTTGCCAAATATCAGCCCAGGTGATCTTACGCTGCCGAACATTAACCCATCTAGTCCAAGCTCCTTGTTGTCCCAATTCCACCATCCGGCTAGCTCTTTCTTCCTCCAAGCCTGCCCACACTTCCTGCTGAACAAGATGTTGCCGTTCTTTACCTTGAGCATTGTCAATTCTCACAACCAGGAAGTAGCCAAAGCCTGCACACCCTGTTGCTATTCGCCCCACCATTGCCTTGTGCCTCAACCATGACTCAGCCACCTTCTCTGCGCTTCATTTCCTGCCTGTGTGCACCTGTATGCCTGTTGTCCACCACCTTCCCCCTCTTGAGCACTAAGGACCTCGATTTTAATTATGCCTTTCTCAAGCCGATGCCAGTCTGATGTCCCTGACCCAATGGTGACTCTTATACTAAAATTGCTGTAATAGTCCAGGATCAGGTCAACAATTTTGGATCTATATGTATTAGCAAGGTCCAACCATAACACAATAAGGTGTCCTCTCCATTCCAGAGCCTCCCTAATCAGTTGTGTAATCACTCCTGTGTGCTCCAAACAGCCAGGCACTCCCAGAATACCACCCTTCTGCACAGACATATCAATATAATTGTTTGTCAGGAGCAGTCTCGGGTAGTAATGCGTTACTGTAACACAGTTACTTTTGACAGTAACTAATACTGTAATGCGTTACTTTTAAAAATAAAGTAACTCCGTTACCGTATGGTGCGTTACCCGTTACTTTATTAAATGAATGAATTTGGGCTGAAGTGTAGACTACAGTCTGACCTGCTTACAGCAGAGACGCATTGTAGGATTGGTGGATGAACCACTGTAAACACGAAGAAGACGCACTGTGGCCGTGTCTCCGTTTATTCAGGTCTGTGCGGCAGTAATGGCGAGTTGAGGCGAGAGCAAGACGAGTTTCTCAAAGTGGAAATATGCTCATTATTTCACTTTAGTTGAGCATAAAGACAAAAACTTTTTAGTCAAATGTAAGCTGTGTCTTTCTGGTTCGAAGCTAGAAGCTAACCCGGTGTTCTGTTCTACATTGTTGATAGTTTTCATACTTCAGCTGTGAAAGGAACATTTTTAACAGCTTTTATGATGCAGAAGCCACTTTAGTTTTTGATTGTGAATATATTATTCAGCTTGTTTTGTTCTTTATTTCAGAAATCCTTGTGATATATTCAGTGTGTGCTGGTCTGACTTCAATAAAATAGTGTTTAAAAATGACTGTGTTTAAGTCAGTTTTGTGTTTGTGTAGACCATAACGCATAAAAGGGCATTAATGGGAACATTAAAGAAGGTTCTTTAAAAAAGTAACAAAAAAGTTACTTTTAACAGTAACACATTACTTTTTGGTGTAAATAATCAACAAAGTAACTGAGTTACTTTTTGAATGAAGTAACGAGTAACTGTAACTATTACTATTTCTTAGTAACTAGCACAACACTGGTCAGGAGGAACTCGGTTAGTCATTGCTACAAAACTTACACCTCTCACAGATAAAACTATCGCTAGCAACGGAGAAAGACTGACCGCACACACACACACACACATGTACATTCTTTACACACACACCTATACACACATATACACACCTACATAATTTCAATTAAAGCACACACACCTATACACATGCACACACACCTGTATATTCTAACAGTTGTAAACACTTTAATCTTGTCCCTTCTCTCTCTCTCTCTCTCTCTCTCTCTCTGTGTAGGAGTCGGCATTCAGTGATGAGTTTTCTCCTAAAAGTCCACTTGCTCCGTGTGAATCTCGTTCTTCTCATCACTGAATGCCGACTCCTACACAGAGAGAGAGAGAGAGAGAGAGAGAGAGAGAAGGGACAAGATTAAAGTGTTTACAACTGTTAGAATATACAGGTGTGTGTGTGTGTGTGTGTGTGTGTGTGTGTGTGTGTGTGTATTAACGTGTGTGTGTGTGCATGTGTATGTAATTTTGTGTATATGTTTACGTGTGTGTGTGTGTGTGTGTGTGTGTGTGTGTGTGTGTGTATATATGTTTACCTGTGTGTGTATATGTGTGTGTGAAACATCTGTTTTTTTCTCTAACACACTCCTGTGTAAACATCAGCGTGTAGACGAGCCTCAGTGTGTAGCGAGATCATGGAGCACACAGCAAGTGTGTGATTGGTTGAAGAGTTTAAACATGGAGCAGTACGTGCCTGAGTTCAAGGACAAAGATGTGGATGGAGAAGTTCTGCTGCAGATGGATGGAACCAAACTGAAGGTACACGAACACCTACAGTGGTGAGACGAGGAGGACGAGACGTGGAGATAGATTTCATTACAGAACTGAACCCTGTGTGTGTGTGTGTGTGTGTGTGTGTGTGTGTGTGTGGTTCAGGCTCTGGGGGTGTTAAACTCTTCGGATCGCAGCGTTCTGAAGCGTCGCATTAAAGACATCCACTCTGCAGTGGAGAAGGAGAGAAAAGCTCTGGACAAGTTGGAGAGACAGAGAGAGAAGCAGAGGAAGAAAGACCAGGAACACAGGAAGAGTTAAACCCAAACTGGCCTCGTCCCAAATGCCCAGAAACTTTCATACTCACTTATGTTCTTATGAACTCATTGGCCATTTTGAGGAAATCCTAGAGCACACTCCATTATTACGGCCGATTATTACCCACAATGCACTGCTAGTGCGTGTCGTGCCGGGGTTAGCCGTGAGAAATGAGCAGAATTTTCAACATCCTGTACTATGGTGTGACATCAGACATGTTGTGACATTATTCAGGCTCTAGTGAAGCATGCTAATGTGTACAAAGCGCTAATCTTCTATGCTAATTATCCTCCTTAGCTAGCACTGATTATCCTTTATTCCTAACATCATAACGCCAGAAAATCCACCATTAGCAACATGAGATGCCATTACACCACCATCATTACAGACTATCAGAACCATGTTATGATCCAGTAGAAGTGCAGTTTTTAATGAGGAAAAGGTGTTAAATATGGCTAGCTGATCTAAACAGCTAAATCACAAGCATGCTCTTGTAGTTCTGTGCTGCAGGAGAACCCGACATAACCCCGATAAATACCTAGCTGTGGTTCTCAGGGGGTTTAATTCACACATGAACACAAAGCTAGATCTCAATATGTTCTGTGCTGCAGGAGAACCCGACATAACCCCGATAAATACCTAGCTGTGGTTCTCAGGGGGTTTAATTCACACATGAACACAAAGCTAGATCTCAATATGGCTCTCGGTTCTGTATTCAGTGTCCCAATCTCAAATGCTAGCTGCTCAAATCGCTAACTCAGCAAATAGCCGATTAGCTAGCTGTGAATTTATATCCTCTTATTATGACTTTATGCTACAAGTGTGCTTGCTAATCAGCTGTCTTAGGGTGTGATGTTAGCTTAGCAGGTTCTGTGTGTTCTAGAATTTTCTGTGGCTCTTAAAATGGCTAATGCTGATAAAGAAAAAAAAAGAGTCGCGGCATGTTACAAAACATTTGGCTCTTGTACTCGTGTTTGTGTGTGTGTGTGGGCTAAGTATCTTCATCGTGAAAGAAAAGAAAACAAATACCGCATGAGTGTTTCAGTGTGGTTTTAACTCCACCCCAATCGTCTTCCCCTCATGTCCCAGAATGCATTGCTGCCTTGGTTTTCTTTTTCATCTAAAAACAAGAGCCACTTTGTCTCATGCTAACTCCATGACTAGCTAAACTCCCTAGGTCATACTACAGACTAGCATGCTGTACATAAACTACAGGACATACCGCAATATTAGCAGCAGCCTAGCATAAAGCGCTGTGTCCGAATTCCTGGGGTATTGCTAAAGGGGTTTTTTTTTGTGGGAGGGGGCTAACTTACAGCTAACAGATCATTTTAATACCGATCCACACATTTTCAGTGAAATCAGTCAAATAAGGCCACTTATTGAAGCTAACTGTGTGTAAAGTTGTGTTATACTATGCTAGTTAGCCTAACATCACCCTTATCATTCTGTTGTTAGCATTAGGAAATGCCTCAATGGTGTCCATGCCTTGAAGGAATTTCCACAAAATATCTACCAGGAACACAAAGAACTAACACATTCTATTAAACTACCACTGCAGACCACTAGAAACCCTATTACACAATCCATCACAGACACATGGCTCCTGATGTGTTCCTAATGGTCTGTAAGGGAAGTTTAATGGAATTGTTACTTCCAAAATGTTCCTCTGAACAGAAAATAGAAATATTTAATGGTTTGTAATGGTTTTGGAGTTAGCATTATCTAGCTAGTGTGTTTGATTCGCTAAACAGCTAGCATGAAGTTCAAGATGTAGGGGTTAAGGGGATGTGAACAAGAACTGTCCTGAAACACAGCGTTTGTCTTCCTGCTTTATTCACATTGAAGCTGAGTGATGTTTATCTCATGCTCGCGGCTCTGCAGGATTAAACCGCTTGAATCAAAATGTTACTGTTTTTCACATGGCATGAATTAAAAGTACCGAGCATCATAAAGAGAAGCACTTAACAACTAATTGATTGATTGACTGACTGGTTGATTGATTGATTGGTGGTACATGTAATTGTCCAGCCTGATAGAAACTCTACACAGCTGTAATAAAAGTCTCATATATACAAGAAGTTTAACACTTTTAATGTCTGAGATCAAAACTTTTCTACATGAAAGTGTCTTCTGCTGCTGAGACGACCATCAATCCTCCGCCGATGCAATATACAAATAAATATCTTTAATAACTTTCCTTCGGCTTCTCCCGTTAGGGGGCGCCACAGAGGACCAGCCGCTGATTTGGCACATGTTTTTACGCTGGATGCCCTTCCTAATGCAACCCTCCCCATTTATCCGGGCTTGGGACCGGCACTAAGGCTTGTGCAACCCTAATGGCTGGGGTCGGTTCCCTGACCGGGGATCGAACCCGGGCCGCAGCGGTGAGAGCGCCGCATCCTAACCACTAGACCACCAGGGAACCAATAAATATCTTTAATAAATAAACCAAATACAAAACAAAATTGTTCTTCCTTGAATACAGTGTTTTGGTATAAAAAAAAATCTAAAATTACAATAAAATGTAGAAAAATACATCAAGACACATCCAGTCCACCCCACTTTACCCCACTGCATCATTCTACCCCAGTCATAACTTTACCGTACTCTTCCCTTTTCCAACCCAATGTTACCACTCTACCCCACACCACCGCATTCTACCCCAGTCCATCATACTACCCCCCAACTCCACCTCAGTCTATCACACTGTAACAAATCAACCTCACTCCACCCAATTACCCCATTCTACCCCATTCTACCCCATACATATTCAAGGTTTAACCACAATGAATTCATAAAATGTGCTTGATTGACTGATGATGGTTAATAAACACTTTAGCTGCATATTTGATATTTACTTAGTTAATTAGGTAATCATTCTTATAACTCAAATAAAATAAATAAAATAAATAGATTTTTCTCTAGATCTAGATTTTCTCAAAACTAACAAACAAACAAACAGATACACTGTATGGCCAGAAGTATGTGGACACCTGACACCAGTGCATGTGCATGAACACATTTATTTCCTCTTGCTGTGTTTGCAGTTATTTCACAAAGGCTTTCTACTAGATTTTTTGTTTGTGTCTGTGTAGATTAGCGATCATTCAGCTACAGCAGTATTACCTTCTGTACAATTGTGTCCTTCAAACTCTACAGTAGAAAGAGTCTGGGAGATAATCAGATCAGGGGTGCACATACTTTTGCCGTATCTGTTTCTCAAACGTCCGCTGTTTAGTTTTATACAAGTGCATCAATTAAATCATTTTGCAGTAGAAAAAAGAATTGGAAAAAATTTTGTGCTTTGCAAATAAATAAATAAATAAATAAATAGCGGCTGTAATTCCACGGGAAGGTTTGAAAGTGTCATCCTGAGAACTGAAAGTGAGAGTGTAAGTGCTGAATTTCACGTAGGGAGCGTACGGTGTCCTGGGCAAAGGCTCGGAGCTGCTCGAGCAACAGGTGAACACCAACATTCAGGCTATAATCGTCTTTACTGAGAGCAGACAAGACAGAGATGGAGCTGAGCTGAGGTTTAGAGACAGGAATTCCGCTTAACACCTGCACCTAAACACATCAACAAAAAAAACATCACCACCTGTAATACAAATAAACCTGTAGCTTGTGTAGGAGAGCCGTACTGACCCTACAGCTAACTCACCTCATTAATGTGCATGTTCAGTTCACTGATTTCAGCCAGTAATGGTGTAAGTTCTCCTGAACAATCCACTTTCTCCTTTGCTTCATGCAGCAGATTATGATGGAGCTGAAGACCTTCACATATCCGGTCCAAATTCATTTCCTGCACCAAGAGACACAATTGGTTACAGAGGCTCAGGACTTATCACAACTCACCCCCACACTCCCTCAGAACTTACCCCCAAACCCTTCCATCTAAAC
>JAAIIK010019134.1:2338-16388 GCA_014706435.1 Silurus glanis | reverse complement strand
CAGCTTTTGGGACTCACAGCTGAAAATGCATTATCTAAATTTAAATGTTGACAGTTCCTGATACATGTGTGCTACATATCTTTTAAACACAATTTAAATATCTTTGAAAAGAAGACACTTAGAGCTTTACTGTTCATTATTCAAAGTTAAAAAGTTATAAAAAGTTAATAAGTTATAGATGATGAAGTACGTTGAATATAAATGTCATGCATTGAAAAAACATTCTTCATATATAAATACATGAAATCAGTCCTGGAGCAATCCAGAAAAGTACTGGGTTGAAAGCCACATGTCTCATGAGTTTAAATTTCACAATTTATGAAGATTTCATGACAAATGAGATTCCTACAACATTTATCTGAGACTGTCTAAACCTTTTCTCCACCCCCTGTTTGAGAGACACCTGCTAATCTCAGGTGTTCATTCATACTCCATACGTACAGTCTGCATAGAAATAAACTGCTGATCATTAAAGGCTTTTGTTCTACATGTTTGGTATTGATATTGAGTTAACATTCATATTGATGACCAGGTAGCAGACAAGCTCTTGTTTTACAGTCATGACCATTCATATTGATGTGCGGCCATTTCAATCTCAACAATACACACACACACACACACACACACACACACACACACATACCGATGCAGTCGCTGTTGTTACTCCGTCCCCCAAAATATTTTCCTTATTGCCGCTTTGTGCAAATCTCAGATAAAACAACTTTTTGACTGTTCATTTTTTGTTCTTTTTCTTATTTTTTTTTTTGTGTAAACAAAGTCCACTTAGCACGCACTATAAACAGGTGTTTGAGCAGAACAGAGAGCTGCATCACTTCCTGGTTCATGTGCACATGTGCTGCTTTGACCAATAAGAGTTTATAAAGTGTAATAAAACTAAGACTCACACACGTGTGGAATAAAATCCTCCCATATATCGTTAGAATCCTCCACTTATTTTCTACATTTTCCATCAATCATTTAGTTTCCATAATGCTACTGGCTGGAAATAAAAGGTTTGAAATGATTGGTGGTGCAGAACAAAATGTCACAATGACACCTGCCTTTAGAGTGGAGGCTTAAACCAGAGACTCCGCCTTTCTATGACTTTTTATTTTATTTTATTTTTTTAGTGTGTTGTTTCATTTGTTTTGTAACACTATATTCTACCAGCCATATTTGTTTTTTTACCAACAAGATGTTGTTTTTTTTATGCAAAAGTTATTCAGAAAGACATAAACACCAGCTGTCAAGTTCTGTGATGTAAACAAGAGTAAACATCTAAATTTTAACACTATTGTTTGTTTGGAGCAGAACTGCTTTACAGCATGTTGTTCACTGGACCCTTATCTTTCCTATTAAACTGGGATTAGCAGCAGTGGATGTGTTTGTTACTCGTTATTACAATAATAATGTAAGTAGTGCATTTTTTATGCATGTTGTTGTTGTGTACTGCTTACACACATTTCAGCAAATACATTCGTTATACGTTTTCCATTGAAAAACAGAGATCTGAAATCACTGCTTGAGGCTCAGAGCTTTAGAATGATGTATAGTTAGTCATGTTACTCTTCTCCCTATTTATTTCATCTATTGTTAAACATTAACACCTGAGAACACTGGGATATCGGTCATGCTGGCACGGCGCTGAAGACTAAGAGGTTAAATCTAATGCATCCAGCTACAGGAGGAGAGGGGAGACCAGTTTAATAACGTTTAGGAATATGTAAAGGACATAAGATAGTGGATGCTTGTTAGCTGTTCTCAGAGGGTCATAATATTTATAAATGCTGTAAATAAATATCAGTGAAAATTCTGTCCTGTAGAAAAGCTTTATTCAATATAAACAGTGCTGTTGAGACATAGCTGTGCCAAACACTGGTCAACAAATTTGATGGAAAGTTTTAATTCCGCTCCAATAATTAGTGAGACAACTATATTTTTACACGCTGAACACAAATTTGTATTTGTAATTGGTGTGTTTTAATCTTAAATGTGTGTATTGTTCTATCTGATCTGTTTAGGGGCACTCAGGGGAAACAGACGTGTTTACTCCTGAATTAGGTAAAGACCACCATGAGGTCTGGAACAGTGGATACAGGTAGCACATATGCTAAAGGCGTAAAAGTGAATTTTTGATGTTACAACATAAAACTAATCCAGATTTTACTTCTTAAATGTTTTTTATCTTTGGCTCTACAGGTTTCATTGTTCTCGTGCTGGGCAGTTTCAGTGTAAATACACCAACCTTGTGTTTGAGATGAATGAGAAAGCTGAAGTGTTGTACAGTATAGTGTCCTGGGGCAGTATTCAGTTAGACGGCATGGGACAGATGCAGCCTGCAGGACCCCTGTACAACATCGACTGCTCCGAGGGGTCAATGTGTAAACTGCATCTTCCTCACTGTGAGATAAATTCTGGTAAGGTCATTTGAGATCAAACTGTTGTAATGTTTTTATGATTTATAATCACACTTTTGATATCACCCAAATGAGAATGAGTTCCCCTTTTGAGTCTTCGCCCCAGACTTGCTCATCGGGGCAAAATACATATAATTCACTTATCTTTACATTTTTTTATTCTAGAATTTTTACATTCTGTAAAGCTGCTGAGACGATGTCTATTGTAAAATGGTGTAGAAATAAACATGAAATCAATCGTAAGTAATGAGGTGTAACTAACTCTAAGAAAAGAGTAAATAGGGTAATCCTTTTGAGCTCCATTTTGTTTGGTCTCTTCCGTTAATGTGGTATAGTCCTTTAACTCCGCCCCCATAGTGGAACGTTAATCTAGCATCTAGAAAGGTGGGACTAGTTAGTGTGACGCACACATGGAAAAGGAAAGTCGCTAAAATGCTCTGAAATCGTACAAATTTCTCAAGAAAAGTAAGGGATAATTAAGCACCTAGCTGGAACGGGAACAAGCTCTCATTGTCTGGCTGGGGGTTTGCTACATCCAGGACATAAGTAATTATAAGTAATCCAGTTACAAGATGTTAGTGCACAATATGGCAGTGAAGAACAGCTTGAAATGAAGCTGAGAGCATTAAAACAGTGTAACGTCTTTTCCATAATCACTTTTCTTCATTGACATGTTAAAACTGTTATTGATGTTTGCAGAGTAAAACTGACTGAATGGATCAAAATAACGCAAAATGAATGCTTAAATAAAATAACGCTGTTTAACAAAATAACGCTTAATGTAATTCCTTACGCATTTTATATATACCACTCATTACATTTATAATTCTGCTGCTCTGAATCACATAGAGATAAAGTAGTGCCAGAAGATAACATTTACATGAGGTATAATAAATGTTAATTACTCAAGCTGTTCTTATTAACTCCTGATGCTGTTTCTTTATATTTCTTATTTGAAAGTTCGTCTCCAAATTCATCTGTACAATAGCTGTCTCCCTCTGTATGAAACTGCAACAGTAGGTTACTATGGTTACAGTTATTTATAAGCAGCACATACATTTGGAACTGATTACAAAATATCTGTGTTGAACTTCCAGCCAATCACAATCCATTATTCACACTGACCCAGGGGTAAGTGATTATCTGCCGATGCTGGTGTTGTTTATTTTTCTCAGCTTTTTCTTGTTCATGTGTTGCAGATAAAAATCAGACTGAACTGGCTGTGGCACATTTCTCTGATGGGAATGTGGAGATCATTCAGCCTCTGAAAGTGACAGAGACACATGTGATCATAGACATAAAAAATCTCTCTCTCCTCGGACTCCTAATGAAAATATTTTTCGAGGACAAACCGATCAAGGCACAGGTCCTTCTCTTCTACAAAGAAATCCCTGGAAGGACAAAGAAGAGAAAGCTGCACATGCACTTATTGCCCAAAAATGTTCCAGTTATAGAGGTAACCTGCTTTAATTAATCACTCGATGCCTAACCGTGTTTTTTAATACGTGTATTTAATTATTCAAAGAATTTTAAAATAACATATTTAGAAGTTAATTCAAATATATCCATTCTTAAGGTGCAGAATCAATTTCAGCACAACATGTATATTGAGAGCAGTTCCACTTGTCAGCTGGTCCCTACAAAACCATACAGGCCACGCTGTGAGCATTATAAATGTCAGCCGCAGGTAAACTCCACTCCACACATTTGTAGAGAAATCAGACTGTTTGGTTTTTAGTTTGCATTTTGGAGCAGTCTGTTCACACGTCTTTGGGTTCCTTAGACTGAGATATTTGAGCTTGACTCTGCCCCCAACTATCACCCCACATTTGAGGTGATACTTTCTGATGAAGCTGAAGTACTCACACTGGGACTTTTGGATGAACATGACCAGGAGGTGTGGGCGTCTCGCCAGGTCTTTCTTACAGGTAGCCAAAAGTTTATTTCAGTACATTAATCCAGTATAACACACCAGAAGTCCACTTTCTTCTGGCATGGAGAAATGTACCTTCAGCTGTTTAAGTAAAGGATGCTCTCAGGGATGCTGTAAACTCCAAAATATTCTTAAGGCTTAATGTTGTCTTCTCCTTATAGCTGTGTATTTATATTGAAGTTTACACTTTCTATCTCATCACTTCAGGTTACAAGAGCCAAGAAGCCAATTCACCCCAAATGGTGAAAACAGGTAAAATATCCTAAAACTTTAGCACTTTCAGCTGTTCTTCCCAAATTCATCTACATATTTATACCAAAACATCAAAATGTTCATCTGTCTTTCAGCTGCTGACTTTGTGGATAAACACAGAGACATTCTGATACAGAAAGTTTCTTCAGTAATGGAGATTGTAGATGGTCTCCTATCCAAGGAAATGATTAATGGTGAAATGTACAGTACAATCAGTGCAGCAGCTACATCACAGGAGAAAATGAGAATCTTGTACACCAACTGCCTCACCTTCAGAGCCGTGAAAGAAGAATTTTATACAATTCTAAAGAAGAAACATCCTCACTTAGTGGATGAGCTGGAGAATGGGTCAAGCAATGCTTAGAGGAACCTCAAAGA
Organism: Silurus glanis; assembly: GCA_014706435.1. Taxonomy (NCBI): domain Eukaryota; kingdom Metazoa; phylum Chordata; class Actinopteri; order Siluriformes; family Siluridae; genus Silurus; species Silurus glanis. Next base: position 11,408 of record JAAIIK010019134.1, on the reverse strand, counting down.
GAAAGTGGTAGCTCAGTTATTAAGGTTCTAGCTGACGCAGTATCACCATGAGTTATTCTAGACTTCCTGTCTGCTCCTGTTTCTCCCCACAGAACTGTCGCTCACTCAGTGTTTTTTGTTTTAATGCACCACTCTGTGTATCTCTCCAGTCTCCAGCAGGAGATCAGCAGTTTCTGAAAAACTCAAACCAACCCATCTGGTACTAAAGACCATGTTACAGAGATCAGACTTTTCTTTATTCTGATGTTTGATGTGAAAATGATCTGAAGATCTGGACCAGTTTCTGCAGGAGTTTATACACTGCAGTGCTGAACTGCATACATGTGTAGGTGTACAGGTGTCCCTAATAAAATGGCCAGTGTTTTTATCATAACTGGTGTACATAAATAAAAATGGACATATTTTTATATTAAAATTAACCATTCAAACATTTATAAAATATTGTCTTTTGTATTTTGGATGTTTTTGCTACTTTTTTTATAATTTGTCATTTTTGAAAGCACTACTATGATATAGAACCCTAACCCTAACCCATATTGGTACTTCAATAAAATCGATTTTATCACAAATAAATCCTTTACTGACCTTCATCACTCCTCTGTCCTCTTCAGGAGACGCTAACACAGCTAGCTGCTACAAGCTAACTCCAATGCATTTCTGACAAGATTTTTAAAAAACATACATTTTATTCACATAAAATTTTATGGCAGTTTATTTAAATATCCTGAAAGAATCAGGGTTTATGAGGCAGCAGTGATTAAACTGATCTACAACTCCGGGCAAAGTTCTGCTTATTTTTATCTAGCCGCTAAGGTTAGATACTTATCTGAGGTACTTTATAAAAGGATTTTTAGTGAAATAAATTTAGCAGCTGAAACATATTTACAATTATTTTAACCATCTATGTATTAATTATTAGCGCTACTGTTTTTTTTTTTCCATACATGAATAAAAAGATAAATCCAATAAAGAGCAATAATAATTATAGAAATAAGGTTTTCAGTTTTAAATGAGATTATAAAAAACAAGTTTATTATAATTTTTTTTTAAAAGGTTTTTAACTTTAGTTTAAAAAATTAATTATGGAATCAAGGTTTTAGTTTTAAATGAGATTTATAGAAAAAAGGTCCTGGATTACCTTTCCTTGAAACTATAATGCAGGAGAATCGGTTATTGCATCGTCACCAAAAAAGAATAATGAATTCATGAAACAAATAAATTTTTAATAACAAGTGGAAAACATACAAAATATATGCAGCCAATTGTTACAATCTTTGTATTCTAAACCCACACTGTAAAAAAAATCCCGTAAAATTTACGGTAAAAAACTGGCAGCTGTGGTTGCCAGAAATCTACCGTAAAAATTACAGTCGAAATGTTTATTAATTTACGGTACAAATAAAATTTTGACTATTTTCTACGGTAGATTTCTGGCAACCACAGCTGCCAGTTTTTTACCGTAAATTTTACATTTCACCTTTAAGTGTACTATAAACAGAAAAACAATTTGACTGCATTTTTTACAGTAGATTTCTGGCAACCACAGCTGCCACATTTTTTACCGTAAATTTTACAGTTCACTTTTAAGTATACTGTAAACAGAAAAACATTATAAATGTATTTTGTACAGTAGATTACTGACAATTTTATAGTTCACTTGCAAGTATTTACATCATACTTAAGTGAACTGTAAAATTTACAATAAAAACTGGCAGCATCAGAAAAATTAAAGTTGATAAATTATTCAATAACATGCAGAACTGGTAAGGAAAGCAATATATAGCAAAATATACCTTTTATTTTAATACCACAAACATATACAATGACAACTATTTTCTTTTCCTTAAAACAGCAGGAAAATGTATTCCAGAATAAACATTTTAAATTATTACAGTCTTTACCAGAAGGCAGTATTCTATGCTCTTAATGGCATGTAGTTAATCAAGGAAATACAAGTAGAAAAAAGTTATTTTAGCGATTATAGCGACATTCAATTATTAATGCAAAAGTGACTTTTTAAGTATCATTGCTCAAATAATTATTGGTATAGTAAAAAACATACCATAATTACAATACAGTATACAAACAAAAGGTTAATCAAGGAAATACAAAGAGAAAAAAGTTTGTCGCGATTAATGCAAAAGTGACATTTTAAGTACTCACTACTTAAATAATTACTGGTATAGTAACAAACATACCATAAGTACAAACATACCATAAGAACAAAGTAGTATATTGGTAAAATATACATTTCTAAGAGGACAGCTCACACATTTTCAACATTCTCAAGTCATTTTCAACATTCAAAGCATCTTCCAGTATAAATTTGAAAAGCATCGTCACTGCCAACGTTATCCTCAGACATCTGTCAAATAAGTTTTGTCCAACCTTAGTCTGTTCTCCATTCGTGATCAGCAAGGTCTGCTATGAGTGTAAGGACTCTGGGATTCACTGGAAGCTGTTTTTTGTTTTTTCTTGACTCAACTTTGGTTCCCTTCTCTGGATTTATGCTGAAGAAGCACCTACAAAAGAGAATGTAAATCACTCATTTTGTTGATCACAAAAACAGATAGAAAAGTTCACCAAATTACTTCACTAAAAAAAATAAAATAAAAAATAAATAAACTTTTTTACATTAACTAATATAGTACAAGTACATATTAAGTTAACAGTACAAATCTTAGTTCACTAATGATGAAAATATCTAACATGAGCAAACAATGAACGACTTTTCTAACTGAAACAATGTACAAAGAACTGTTACCAATGTTTTCCCATTGTCAGTTAATTTTAGTTAATACATTACCTTACGTTAACAAATGAGAAATTATGTGTTAAAAATAGTTTAATGCCTACCTTTGTATGAATTCCAGAGTAGAACCAAGTTCCAAAGGGTAATGAATGTTAAAACAGTAGTAACTGCTAAACATCATGCAAATTGCTGCGACGAATGTAGAAATGTGCGGAGTTGAAATCTTCTGGTCGATGCTCAGCATGAAAAGCTTTGATGTGTAGCATGAGGTGCCTACAGACAAAAACAAACAATTAAATGCCTTTGGTCTTGCCTTGGAATGACATGATAATGAGTAATTAATGTCATTTTTTACTCACCAGCAAGTAAAACAAAACATGTATACATTTTTTTTTCTTTCTAAACACAGAGAAAGAAAATTTTTAGAATGTTTGTAACCACACAGTTTTGGGGTGCCACTGATTTCCACAGTATTTTGCTTAATAAAGTCAATATCCGCCCACAACTGTTCGGTTAGAAGCCTTCTTCAAAATAATGGCAGAACAAAGAAATCTATACAGGTTTTGAACAAATTTAATTTGAGTAAATTACAGAATTATAATATTGAACTATCCTTTAAATTGTAAAAAACAATTTTATTAATTCAAACTCACCACAGACAATGATGCAGGGTGTTGCTGGTAAGTTGTCTACATCCACATCTTCCACAAGGCAAGACTCTTCCACATAATGAAACATCACTTCTTCCTTTTCGTCAAAGTAGGCAAGCAGAAGAAGCACCACATCTTTTAAATCCTCACTGCATCCTTCAGGTTGACACCTCAAAACATCTAGTTTTGCAGCAGTCTGCAGAACTTTTGGTTTCTTTTCTGCACCAACCGTTTTAAGAAAGTTCAGGAGCCGCTGTCCTTTTTTATCCAAGCTTTTAAGAAACATCTCCTTCAGATCAATTCCAGTTAGCTGCTTGAAGTGTGTACACATACCAACCTCTTGAAATAGTAATGGCCAGTTCTCACAAAGCTGGTGTATGCTTGCTCCATTGTTTATGTCTTTGCGCTGTGTGTAGTATGTTGCTTTCAGGAGGTTGCTAACTTCTTCCAAAATCAAAATTTGTTTCTTTAGACTTCATCTTCATCATTTCTTGTTTTTCCAGCTGGCTTTCTTTGGTCTCATTCAATGGCATAAATTTTACATTCCAATTTACACAGCCGTAAGTGTCTTGAACCACTGCCTTTCTTTCAGCAGGAATCTCCTCTGTGTCAGAGTCTTCTGTTCTGCTACGTTTTCGGATTTTCGGAACATTAGTCCTTTTCACATTTTCTACACGATTCTGGATCTGCTTAAGTAGTGAGTGATATCCTGCACCAACTAGATCACCATCAATAACATCCTGCAAGGATGCAGGGTATTTGGCCACCATCTTTTTGGCAATGGCTGTAGAGTTTTGCTTACTTGGAGACTTGCATATCTTCATCATTTCGGACACGACAATTTTCACCATATCTCGTCGCAATCTTGGGGTTGGTCTTTTCTGCCTTTCTAAACATTGCATCAATGCTTCTGGCAACTTCTCCCATGGTATTTTAAAATTGTCAGCCCAGTCAGAAGCAACCGTGGAAGCCTTGCCAAATGTTGGGGATGGTGATGAGCATGAAGAAGACTGTGTGCCACTGCAGCTGTCTCTAGAACTTAGCAAGCTATCTGAACTTTCTTCTAAGAAGACAAAAGGTAAAAATTATCACTTATGAAACCAATTTAAGAAAACTTTTACATTTTTATATTTTATCATAAAAATTAAATGTACTTACTGATCTGGCTCCAAGCAGACAAGTTTTCGTGCCTGAATGGGTCGTAATACGGGCAAGAGATCTGCTTCCTGAACATATCGGAAATCTCCAGGTGAAGATACTCCAAGAGAGTTCAGTGTCTCCACCACTGACTGTAGCACCGAGGATGAAATATCTTTGAGAATCTCAGCAATTGCAGTGGTTACACAGCTATGCTCCAATTCATTCATGACTAAAAAAGAGAAAAATAATTAATTTGGTGACTCTAAAATTAATTAAAGGTATAATTGGCCCATTTGAGCACAATTAAACTGTTTCAATTCAAACCTGTATGAGTATCTTTCTTCTTTTGAACATAAAATATATTTTCCAATAAAAAAGAAAATATAACCAAAGACTAAGTTTTTTTTTTACATTCTGATATACATTTTTGAAAGTGTTTTCTTTTATGTTGAATAGAAGAAAGTAACTTGTAACCGATTGATGTCAAAACTGTATCAGAAATTTCATACGTTAGGTGTGTTGAGCTGTGCAAACAACAGAAAGTAAAATATGATGCAAAAATATCAGTTTGAATTGCACTATTTTAGTTTACAACTAGTTTAGTTTTATCAATACAATTACAACTATGCAAGCTTGTATTGATCTAATGAGACACTATGCTGTGTTTCAGTGGAACTACCCTACAACCTTGCAAAATGTAAGATGACAGTGGGTAATAATCAGGCAAGTGGTCAATGTTCAGACACTGAACCCTTTCACTGGTGTTTCTTAGGGAGTACAAATGATACTCAGGAAGAAAATCTGCTATGAACACCCTGGTCAGCAAATCAACATGCTCCTCTGTGATGAACATGAGCATAAGTTCACCAAACTCCACTGTCTCCTCATTACTAATGACAAACAGTTGGCCCTTTTTAAACACAGTTCCTTTATACAGTATTTCTGAAGAAACCCTTGTTTGTGTTTCACTAAATCTGAATGGACTGACTGCATCTTTGACAGTTTCACTGTAAAGCTCAGAATAAAACGGAGAACTATCTTTCAGTTGTAAGAATGGGGGACAAGATCCAGATGCCAAATAGGCCTGAAACAACTGATGCCTTTCAGAAAGGGTGCGACACACATTTTTAAAATTCTTGAGATGTCTGGTACATCTTTTGAAGTAACTGTGTTTACTTTCAAATCTCATTGTCCATAATTGGATCAATGGACCAAATTTGAGTATCAGACCTGGATAGTGTCGAAGGTAGCGATGTTTTGGTTTTAGATTCACTTCTGGAAAGGCTGCTTTTCTAGACTCCAGGTATTCTTGGATGAGAACATCCAAATATGCAACCTGTGACACTGAAATCTTCTGAGCGCAAATCAGTTCAACAATGTCCTTTAGTTGAAGAGTTAATTGCCAAACCTCATCTGCAGGATCCACAACTCTATCACCAAGTATTACAGGTAGAAGACGTAAGAAATTCCAATTTTGAATGGCCTGACCAGCTAGCTTAGGTCCATGAGAATTTAACTCACAAGGTTTTGTGAATGCATCAGAACCATTGTATTTGAACTGCCTGATTCGACGGTTAAAAATTGGGTACGTGAACCACTTCTTTTTAACAAAATATTTGATGTAAAGAGCAACATCGTAAGACAACACGCCTTCAAAAATGTCATGACCAAGGCATGGTGGCAAACCAGGTTGGCAAACTTTAAAGTTCTTCAAAGAGTTGAAAACTGAATCAAACTTAATGCCTTTAACTGTCATTTTCGGTCTGTAATTGGTTAACAACAGCACTGTAGTTTTCAACAGTGCGCAGCGGACCACAAAAATTTGGGTCAACACTCTGAAATTCTTCTTTAGTAATTAGACAGTACCTGCAAAAATAGCTTGACTGACTAAAATTTTCAGTGAATCCACCAATGCAGTGGGATCCCAAATTGTCTCCAGAAATGCAGTAAAGTGTGCCTTTTATGATTGATTGATCTGACAAAGCAATTCCAGTTTCCTCAAGGTCTTTCAGGTCTGTTACTAACTCTGAGAAAATACTTTCATGGCCAAAGTCTTTAAAGTCTTTTTCTCTGCACAGCATAACCAACTGCATATGTTCTGTGTTTGACCTGAGATGAACTGGCAAATTGACAAGAGAAAGGTATACAGCCAAAATTTTGTGTTTTTTTTCGTGCAGACCCTAAAGGGTTAACCACCTCAAAAGCATCCTGATAGAGCAGTAGCTGGAGGTTTGGGATGTCTTGAGAGAAATTCCTGCACTTCAGTATTTGGCCATCTGAGCAATCACAAAGTACATCAGCAAAGTTTTTTTCAGGGAGGATGCATTGAAATGCACTTTCTCCCAAAATCTGAATTCAGCAGACACTTCAATGTGTCTTTCACAGGTACATAGTATGCAAATTGCTCTGTCCGATTCTCATCTCTACCTAAAAGTATTCTTTTTGGTTCAACGTATTTAAACAGTTTTTTAAAGGTCTGACTCCTTGAATACTCTGTTCGCATTGGTCCTTTATGACACACAGAAAACAAGTCTGATTCCTTCACAGTAGCAAATATTTGAGAAATAGTCTCATTAGGTAATGACAAATTCTGCAAAAGTGAATGTAGCTTACTAAAAGTATATGTCTGTCCCAATTCACGAATATTTTGCATCTCATCTACAATATTTTGTATTGGAGAAGCTGGAAGAAGAAACTGTCCTTGTAATTTCATATAAAATAGGCTCACATTTCTTAAATACAAATCATCAAAATTTTGAAATGAGCCCATTTCACTTACTTCAGACTCACCTGTATTTGAATGCAGGTCAGCAGGAGACTGCTCTGATGACACCGACAGTATCTCTGATGCAGAAGGCCGATGTGAATCAGAAATGCTGTTAACTGAACAGTTCCTGTGCTTCCTAGACATATGAGAAGTAAAAGAGGACATGATGTGAAAAACACTTTTGCACCCTCTTACTGGACAGTAAACTACACGACCTTCCTTAATATGGTTCTTTAAGTGAGCAACAAGACTAGCCACATCATGGCACTGATATCTACATAGTGAAACACTACAAATCAAATCTGTATCAACCACTGCATGTGCAGTCACAGCAGCAGTAGAGCTGTTATTGCGCCGATAAAAATGGCTCTTAAATGTTACGTATTTAGAAAACGACTGTTTGCAGTCACTAGCGACACATTTGAAAATGGCGCGAGGTTCGTTACGATGCAGTCTGCAGTGCAGGACATATTCCCTCAGACTTTGCACTGTTAAACTACAAAAACAGCAAGTGTACATTTTAATGTATTTAAATCTCACTCGTCGTGAACTTAAGTGATAATCGAGGCGAGATATCGTTTAAACATGTTCACTTCACCATAGTTGGAACGGCAGACTGCTAAACTGCGTCACAATCATTTTAAATCGAAGTACTTAGAGCGAATTCGTTCATTTCTAATGACTTGAATGAATGACTGTATATTAAAAAAGATAAAAACTTTACCATCAATACAGCCAAGAAGTTCACGTCATGTGAGATATGACGCTAAAGATAAGAAAATAACACTTTTTACCTCACAAAAGCTGTAGCTGAAATGAAAGTTTACAAAATGAGTTTGAGAATGAGTTGTGTTTACCTGACAGACTTCGTGAGGAAAATTATAAATTCAGAAGGTTGTCGCGGTTTGCACGTTGCTCCCTATTTCTGTTTCAGAGAAACACCGCCAGTTGAAAATCTCAAAATGCAACGTCATGACTGCTGTGATTGGACAAGTCAAACGCCATTAGCCAATGACTTTAAAACACAAAATGCTTATTAAATATATGGTTTCTTTTTATTATGCAACGTAATTGCACGTATTGTACATCTATTGTACAATACGTATTGTACAATACGTATTGTACAATACTATTTACATTAATAGTATTTAACTGTTCATTCCACGGTAATTTCATATTTTATAGTTTACAGTTTTTTTTACCGTTGCTGCTTTACAATCATTCACCTTAAATCTACTGCCATTTATTTTATTGTTTTAGTGTACTTTACTCAAGTCAAGTCAAGTCAAGACATGCTTACATGCTGTCTTTGCACCTCCTTGCTGCTGTTTTTTTGCACTACATTGTTCTGTTCTGTTTGTATTCTCTCCTGGGTATAGTTTTTTACATTTCTCCTTACAAAGTACTGTATAATCAAGTATACAGCAGGTTTACTAGTCGGCGCTATACTTGGTTTTTTTTGTCTTTTGTCTTGTCTTGTGTTGTCTGTCTGCAATGTCTGTCTGTACTGTTTTTTGTTTGCACTGTTTGCACCAGGTTGCACTCGATGCACTTTATGTTTGTGTTGTAGCTCTATGCTGCTGTTGTTTTGTTGTTTAGTGTAGCACCAGGGTTCCGGAGAAACGTTGTTTCGTTTTTACTGTGTACTGTGTACCACTGTGTATAGCAAAAATGACAATAAAAGCCTCTTGACTTGACTTGACTTGATCTATTGAGCCACTGAAAAATCGAAACAATTTAAGACTAAGGTTCCAAAAAAAA